>JAQHUG010000015.1:6084473-6094898 GCA_028555095.1 Dicrostonyx torquatus
GACCCTCATGTTACAGTGCAATAGACACAATGAGGATTTTTAATTGTGGGCAAATAAACCTAACCTAAAGCTCACCATTTTAACTTTTTCCAGCAAGTACAACATGGCCTTTGTCCAGCCAGCCCTCCTGTTCGTTTCCAGAATGCTGCTCTATCTGCCAAGAAATAACTCGCTATTCGTCTCCTCCCACCTTCCTACTCATGACTCTGCCGTCCACCTCTGTGAACTGATTTTTCATGTTTCCGTGCAATCCAATACTTCTTGTCCCTTTGTGTTCATCTCATACAGTACAATGCTCCCAAGGTTCACCTGTATTATCCAAACCTCAGAATTCCATTCTTCTATAGGCTGAGTAATATTCCATCACCTGCATGGTCTACATTTTGTTTATCCATTCATCTGTCAATGTGCATTTTGACAGATCTTACTTTCTCTTTCCTTCCAGATAAATGTTGGGATTCTGATAAACCTCCTCTCCTGGACTCTGGCCCCCTTGTCTACTCCTGTCCCTGGGCAGTGGTGGCCCCGGGATAAGTTCTTAGCCAGCTGCTCCCTTTTTCTCTTCAGGCCTTGGAAATCTTGTTCAGGTCCTCAGTGTCAGCTGTTATAGTATCAAGACCATGAGTTTCTTTTCCTGTTGCTGGGATAAAATGCCCCCCAATGACAGTAGCATGAGGGAGAGAGGTTAGGTGTTTGTGGCTCAGTTCCAGGTACAGTCCGTCATGGCACAGAAGTCAAGGCAGAAGAAGTCATAAGCAGCAGGCCAAGTTGCAGGTACAGTCAGTGAGCAGAAAAAGATGGACGAGGTCTCGTGCTCAGCTCACCTTCTCCATTTTATATAGCCCAGAATCTCAGGCAGGAAATGGTGCCACCCAAAGTGGGAGGGCCTTTCCACCTAAAAAACAATCCCCCAAAGACATGCCAGAGGCCCGTCTCCCAGGTGAGCCTGGATTCCATCAATTACCACCGACTGTCACAAAGACCTAAAGTATGAGTAGGACCTGGCCCTGGCTCTAACGCCGCCTTTGATTGCCCACTAATGTTACATTTTAGATGGCTTGCAATCTTCGATGTCATACTTAGAAAATGAGTTTATTTCAAACTCTTTTCCCCTGGAGATTGCCAATCCATGCTATGTCACTGCAATCTAGTGGTGCCAAGATCTGACATCTCCCTCATCACAAGACTCCCAGATCTGATCATCCACCAGCAGCACTCAGTCCTTCGCCTTACTGCCCATGGAGACTCCTGGTTCTTCTCCACTCCTGCCTCTCACAAGCTCTGAGGGTCCCTTGATGGCGATGCTGCCTGCCTTATCTGCCCACACTTAGCCCTTGTACCTGTCTTGCTGTAACTTCTCCTGGTCATGTTACTTTGTTCGGTCAACACGCTACTTTAAAAACCTTTAATTCCCGCTACTCCAGTACACACACCACAGTCCAACTGTGGTGAAGTGTGGGCTTGTTCAATCTCCTTGCTGCTAATATACTTGGACTACACAAAGCGACTGGTTCTGTTTTGTATGCTGGCAGCCCCCAAGTCACTCAAAGTAGCGGCTGATCACTAGGAAGGCCATGGCATGATTAGAACTTTGAGCCTCACAACCTAAACCCAAGGAGGAAAGGGATATTACAAGTTAAATTCATCATCAATGGTCCACGATTTACTCAATCATGCCTGCACAATGAAGCCTCTCTAAAGGTTCAAGGACAGGGTTCCCAGAGCTTCCCTACTATGGGCATGTGGGTGTTTCTGGAGAGAAGAGGACTCGCTCAGAAGCTCGGCACTGCTTCCCACACCTTGGTCTGTGCATCACTTGCTCTGTGGCCCTGAAGTATCCTTTACAATAAACAAGGAAACATGTTTCCTGGGTTTTCTGAGCTTTCAAGAACCTTGGTGGAATCTGCCAATGGGTGGTAAGAGCTTTCTAGCTAACAGGTCAGAGGCAGGAGAGAAACAGTATGGGTTTGGCAAAGCGCTGGGAGGAGGGGCTGGCAGTCTCGGAAAGCCAACCTCTCTTCTGCAGGGCTGATGCCTTCTCCAGGTAGACCACCTCTCGCTAAGCTGGGCTGGGGAGGTGTGGCTGGTGCTGCAGCTTGGCGCACTTGGTGGGCGGGATGTTCTCCCCTTTGTTCTGACTCAGAGTTGTCATTTGTGTCCTACAGTAAATGAATAAACATTGAAATTTAGCATAGATACAAAGAATCATTTTAAGAGAGTGGAGACAATGTAGTGGATCTAATAACCAGGTTAAGAATTTAAATTGAGGTGGTACCACACACCTTTAGTCCCAGCACTTAGGAGGCAGAGGCAGGCAGATCTCGATGAGTTAGAGGCCAACCTGGGTTACAGAATGAATCCCAGGATAGCCAGGGCTACAGAAAGAAACCCTTTCTCAAGAAACCAAGAAGCAGGGGAAAGAAGGGGAAGGAGGAAGGGAGGGAGATTTTAAACTGAAATATATTTTTATTGATTTTATTGAGCTATACATTTTTCTCCGCTCCCCACATTTCCTCTCCCTTCCTCTTCTGCCCTCCCCATGGTCCTCATGCTCCCAATTTACTCAGGAGATCTTGTCTTTTTCTACTTCCCATGTAGATTAGATCCATTTACATTTTAAAGTAAAAAATGAACACAGAAATATACAAAATATAACATTCTATAGTCTAAAAAGATGTCAAAGGACATCTTAGTTTTAAGCATGTCTGTTTTTCCTTTTATTTACTTTTAAAATCCCATTTATTTCCTCATCTGTAGATGTGTATGTGTGTGAGCATGCTCGTGCCATACAGTACATGTGGGCATCAGAGAAAAACTTGCATGAATCAGTTCTCTCATACCGTGTGGGTCCTGGGACCAAACTCAGGTCATCAGACTTGGCAGCAAGTACCTTTACCTGCTGAGCCTTCACGCTAACTCCTGCTTTTCTTTTTATGGCTTTACTGTCAAGCATTTTCCATAATGATGGACTCATCCACTTAAGGTGTGCATTTCCACAGCTCTGAGTACATTCACAGGTTGAGCAGCCATGACCAGAATCTGGTCTTTTCAAGAATCCCAGAGAGCAGTTGCTCTCTGGCACCTTGTAACCGCTAATCTGCTTTCTGTCCCTGAAGATTTCCCTTCTCTTGGCATTTCCTATACACAGAGTCATAGGGTGTGGGATCTTTTGTGTCTAGGTCATTTCGTCTGGTGTATTTTTAAAGGTTCACTTCTGTAGTGTGGGCATCATTGCTGCGCTCATTTATGCCGACACACAGCCCTTGGTGGTGCTGAATCACAACTGGCCTGTGAAAAAGGCCATAGGCACCTGGGGTATCCCGCCGCTTGGCAACGACAATGAGTGCTGCTGTGTGCATTTGCCTCAGTAGGACAGTGCTTCCCACTCCCTCCCCAGCCGTGGTTGATGTTTGGGGGACTGCCAAACCATTGGCAAATGAGAGCCACACCATTTTAGATTCCTGCTAGCAATGCAGGGGAGTTCCGGGTCTATCTTCACCACCACTTATTAAAGTTTGTATTTTTTTTTTTTTGGTTTTTCGAGACAGGGTTTCTCTGTGGCTTTGGAGCCTGTGCTTTTGGAGCCTGTGCTCTTGTAGACCAGGCTGGTCTCGAACTCACAGAGATCTGCCTGCCTCTGCCTCCAGAGTGCTGGGATTAAAGGCGTGCGCCACCACCGCTGAACGATGTTTGTAATTTTTATTTTAGTGGCTTTAGCAGGTGTAAAGTGGAATTGCTTTCATTTGGAAAACTGAAGCCTGGAGTCTTATCTTCTGTCTCAGGAAGCAAAATCTAGAGACACAGTGCTTTAAAGCTCTAGAGGGACACCTACCTACCTCTTGGCTATTCAAAAGGGTCAGCGTTAGAGATGGAAACAGGGAAGACACTGTTAACATTTGCCTGATATCTCACGTACTGAAGGGGTTACTTTAATAAAATGAGAAACAACTATTAAAAAGCAATACAAGAATCGCCATGTCTTCTGATTGTGAAGCCCTCTGTTAACCCTCTAGAGGCTGGATTAAAAAATTTGGGTAGAGAAACACATGCATAAACACGTATGCATATATGTGTATCAGTACATTATAATATTACACATACATGCATATATAAATACATTTATATTACAATAAGGTAAGTTGCCTAGAATACTTGAAGACTTGGTTGGGTTCAACCCTCAACACAACATAAGCCAGGAGTGGTGGTGCATGTCTGTAATCTCAGCACTCTGGCCTCTGGAGGCAGAAGGATGCAGAGTTCAAGATCATCCTTGGCTACATAGTGAGTTCAAGGCCAGACTGAACTCAAGAATGCATGAATGAATGAATGAATGAATGAATGAATGAATGAATGAATAAATAAATAAATAAATGATTAGAGCCAACATAAAACTTCTAGCAAAATCAAATTTTCCAGATAAAATGGAAGTGTCCTGTGCTGAGCTTTCCACTGTGGCAAATTATATGCTGATGTGTTTGCATAAAGGTTGTGTTGTTTTCAGATTTCAGGTTCTGGAGTGGTTGCCTGGAAGAAGAATTTGTACATGTGATTGGTTCTAGCTGGGTCATATCCTCCCTGCAATCCTTGAACTCAGTTTAGTAAGACAGTCTTGTAATCTGACAAGGACCAAGTTGTGCCATTTGGCAGACTTGCTAGCATGTTTCTGGGGTAGAATTTTTTGATCTGGTGTGACGGTCTATAGAAAATCATTCACACTTGTGTAATGGCTCCCAATCCCCTGTTGAGTAATTCTTCTAATACAAGGAGCACTGGAGATTTGTGCAACATCAACTAATTAGTGGAAACATCCACATGGATTAAATATAGGACTCACAATAGAGAAAACTTAGCTTTTTAAAAGTGAAAGCTAATTCTGTTTCTGTACCCTTTGTGTGTGTGGTGTGGTGTGGTATGTGTACATGTGTGTATGTGATGTGGTATGGTGTGCGTGTGTGTAGCACATGGTGTGTATGTGTGGTAAGTGGTGTGTGATGGTGTGTGTGTGGTGTATGTGTGTGTGTGGTGTATGTGTATGTGTACATGTGTGTATGTGATGTGGTATGGTGTGTGTGTGTGGCGCATGGTGTGTATGTGTGGTAAGTGGTGTGTGATGGGGTGTGTGTGTGTGTGTGTGTGTGGTGTGGTGTCTAATGTATGTGTGGTGTGTGTGTAGTATAGTGTGTATGTGTGGTGTGTATGTGTGGTATGTAGTGTGCAATGGTGTATTATGTGTGTGGTGTGTGTGTGCGTGGTGTGGTGTGGTGTGCATGTGTGTGGTGTGTGTGTGGCATGGTGTGTGGTGTGGTGTGTGTGTGGTGTGTATGTGATGCATATGTAGTGTGTGTGGTGTGTGTGTATGTGTGTGTGATGTGTGGTATATGCACAGAGCATAAAGGGAGCAGGGAGTCATGTAGACAGTCCTTCACATACATGCAGAGATGGTGAAGGGCTTTCAGTGTCCTGCTCTATCATCCTCTGCCTTATCCACTTAAAACAGGCTCTGTCCCTGAACCTAAAGCTCAGCATTTTGGCTAGACTGGCTGGCCCACAAGGCCCAGCAATCCCCTGTCTCTGCACCACACCACACTGGGGACAGACATGATAGCAGGCGTTTTCTGGAAATCCCAACTGGGTTCCTCCAGCTTGTGCAGTGAGTACTCATCCACTGAACCGTCTTTGCTCTGTATATTTCCACACGTGCATGGAGAAAATAATTACATATGCCCCATGACATCAGGACATGTAGAAAAGAGGGCAGATGCTATTGTTTCCCATGAACTGGTTCGGTAAGAACTATGCCTAGTAGTTTCTGTTTTTACAACAGAACACAGGTAAAGACACGGGGAACAACAGACAGAATAGCTCAGTTATTGTAACTGGTCAGCTATAGACTACCTGCAAAAACTATGTTGGAGAAAGCAAATTTGATCATAAATACTCCAGGAAAAGAGTCCAACTCAGGGATGAGAAGTTTTACACGCTCATGAAAGGGGGGTTTCCCTGTACTTTTCCTGCAGCCCACGAGTGTACATTGTGAAAGTCAATCACAAAGAAATGAGGTGAGGAGCATTTTGTGAGGCCTTGGCTAGGTATTTGGGGTAAAAGGGAGGGAGAGTCCCTGATCTCAAGAAGATAACAAGGAGTGCAAATTCCAGAGGCAAGACTCTGCAAACAGCAATGTGCCTTTGCTTGCCCAGCTTGCCCCAAGCTTCAGCCCTTTGGAATGAAGAGTAGGGATTAGCTGATTATTATAACAAAAATTTATAGAGCACCCCCAAGGCAACCTGTTCTGGGACACTGCAGTGATGTGTGTATGTAACCTGATATGTCCCCATCACTAATCACACTCTCTAAAGACCTTAACTTTAAAAAGCACACCTGGGATGAGAAATTGTTCCTATAGACAGAGCTTGAGTAAATCAGGGAGATAATCGAATACAAAAAAAAAAAGAATCTTACTATGTATGCTTTAGAATCCCATAGGTTAGAGAACGTTCCTCTAATATACACGGGAGAACCTATTTTAAAATCAAGGAGGAAAGTAGTTAGCTGGGGGTAGTGGCTTTTTAGAACTTGGGAGGCAGAGACAAGAGGACTGTAGCAGATTCAAGGCAAGCTTGATCTTTTTAAAAGTTCCAGGACAGCCAAGATTATTGTTTTCCAAATTTCCTTGTCTCAAAAACCAAACAAACACATGAATATAAAAATCAAATGATACCTCAGCTTTAGAAAGCATGATTAGCTTCAGTACTCCTCCATAACCAAGCAAAAGAAAAAAAAAAAGCTATTTCAGAATTGGGGGAAGGGAGTAGAGCTGAAGAGACAGTAAAAACTAGACCCTACAACCAGCTCACAGACTTTCCCCAGGAAAGAACTCCACTGTTAGGCCGACACCAATATCCACCATCAGAAATGTTATGACTACTTTATTTATTCATTTTTATTTTACGTGTAACATTGTTTGCTTGACTGTTCACCTGTGTATGGAACGCATGAAGTGCCTGCCGAGGCCAGCAGAGGTGTCAGATCCCCTGGAACTAGGATTACTAGAGGAAGCTGCCACGTGGGTGCTGAGAATCCAAATACAGTCCTGGGGAGAGCAGCCGAGACATCTCTCCGGCCCTATGATTATTATTTTAGCCACATGTTTGGCTTCTCGCCTAGCATATAGTACTTTGACTATTTTGACTTCAGTTCCTATTGATTGATTTAATGCAGCTGATGCCTGGGATTGCCTCAGCTTATCTCAGTCAGAGGCAAATTCAAACTTTGGAGAGGTCACACAATTTGGATTTGGGGAGTTACTAAAAGAGATGACACAAAAATCACAAAAGCACAATTAGAGAAAAATTACAGATTGCGGGCAGGGTAGATGGCCTGTGGGTAAAAAGATGCTTGTTGTATGATGCTATGATCTGAATTCAAATCCTCAACACCAAGGTAAAAACCTAGGTGTAGCAGCCCAGTGAGCTTGGGAGCCCAGTGGAGGGCATGGTGAGGGCAGAAACAGTAGGCAGTAGGATCACCAGGGCTTACTGTCTGCTATTCTATTTACTGCCAGCCCAGGGAGAGACCCTGTGTCAAAAGGAATAAGGCAAAGAAGTGATAGAGCGGGACACGTCTTCCTCTAGCCTGCACACATACATTATCCTCTCTCTCTCTCTCTTTCTCTCTCTCTCTCTCTCTCTCTCTCTCTCTCTCTCTCTCTCATGCACACACATGCTTTAAAAATTAAAAAGATTATGGAAATCTTAATAATCTAGGAAAAAGTAAGTGCTAACAAATTCCACAAAGATTATGAACTGGGAAACATACCTAGTGCTGTTATTAACAGCCTAATAAGCCCTTATGATTATTTTTGTTCTTCTATTATTCTTGTTACAATGCTCTTTGGTGACCTCTTTACAAGAGCTGTTTTGTAATATTATCTTAAATAATGAGACTGAAAAACACTCTGGTCTTTTTACTGTTGATCAGAAGATTTTTTTCACATTAATGTTTCGGACACATGGAGCATATCATACACAAATATATCTGCTACTTCAGATACTGCTACAGGTTGTTGCCCTATCAGAAGAGTCTGAACAACTCTATTTCACACCATGCCCATCACAAAAGTTAAAAACCCTGTATAAGGGTGTGTTGACGATTATGGATATTGCATAATTCTGTATTTGGAGCAGAAAAGTACAGTCAGACCCAGGTCAATGTAATTGGATCCTCTGCTCACAGATGCCTGCCTCTGGCTAGTCAGGTACTCTCCCACAGAACAAGTTTCAGACGCTTCTCTACCTGCTCACTGACACTGTCCTTGTAAGAGGTGGAGTAGGGGCCGGGCGGTGCTGGCGCACGCCTTTAATCCCAGCACTTGGGAGGCAGAGGCAGGTGGATCTCTGTTAGTTCGAGACCAGCCTGGTCTACAAGAGCTAGTTCCAGGACAGGCTCCAAAAGCCACAGAGAAACTGTCTCAAAAAACCAAAAAAAAAAAAAAAAGAGAGAGAGATGTGGAGTAGGACAGAATCACAATGTCTGAATGTTGGCTTTGATCCTTTTTACCACTGCCCAAGGGGGCTCAGTCACAGTGGGCAGTAGATGTATCCTGGAAGTTATTCATTCACCATACACACACACACATACATATCATAACACACACACACACATATATATATACACACACATACATATCATAACACACATATATATATACACACACGCATATATATATGTATACACACACATACATATCATAACACACACACACACTATGGCTAAACTAATCACAGAAATGACTACAAACCACATAAATACAGTTGGCACTCCATACTTCAAGAGCTACATCTTTGGTTTCATCAAACCAAAGATGGAAAATACTTTTAAATAAATACTTATTGGACATGTACTTTCCTTATCATTATTGCTCAAACAATGCAATATAACAATAATATAATACAGCACTGGCATTGTCTTAGCTAGAGATGTAAAGGACATAGGAGGATATCCATCAGTCATGAATAAACACTGCATCATTTTGTATAAGGATCGTGGGCATCAGAGTTCCTGGATTGACATGGTGCAGAGATACCAAAAAGTGACTATACATTCCGTGAAGCCTAAACAAAATAACCTGCCAACCTAATTTCCTCTTATCAAGATCCTAAAATACCCACATCTTCTCCAGCACCCCCAAATACAAGGGCGAGTGCTGCTAGAAAGACATCAATGAAGGAAGAGAGCCCTGCTCATAGACAGCGGCGAAAACCCTTCTTTAGTTAATTTTATAAACGCCTCCTACATGGGAACACAATGTTTCAGACTCTCTTGAGGCCTCTGGAGTCTCGATGGGAAGAGGGAGCTCAAAATTTCTTCAGTATCAGCTTCAAAAAATCTCCTCTCCATCTCATCTGCGCCACTTACAGCAAGCCTCTGGTGTAAGCAGTGCACAGCTAGGCACGGCAAGTGAACAAGAGGATTCTCCCCTCCTCCAAAAGAGGCCTTCACTTTCCTCAACAGCAAATGAACTTTACAACTGGAGCTGTCTTCCCCTGGATCTTCAAAATCCTCAATAAAATGGCCTTGGGCTATTTAAGGAACCTTAACATAAGTGTAATAAATGGGAACAAAAGCTACAGAAGTGAAACTAGGCTTCCTCGATCAGCAAGAATGATCAGCAAACCAGGTGGTCAATGTTCACAGAGCATGGGCCTGGATCTGCCCTCACCAGGATGCAGCAGGCAGAGCCTGTGGGCTGAAGGAAGAGGCTCCAAAGGGGAAGCAGAAAACGTCAAAGACCAACTGAGTTATTTCAACAGTGAGGGCTAAAGCCACACCTTATCAGGTACCACACATAAGTCTAAGCAGAAAATCTGAGGACAGATCAGCACATTAAATTTAAGAACTAGAAAAAAGTTTTAAAGCTTTAAAAGGACTTTGAGGGTCAGGTACAGTGGTATGGTGCACACCTTTAATTTCAGCAAGCAGGAGACAGAGGCAGGCGGATCCCTGGGAGTATGAAGCCAGCCTGGTTAACAGAATGAATTCCTGGACAGTCAAGAATACAATAGTAAGACCCTAATTTGGGCATGAGAATATACATAAGTGACCTCCCCAAAATTCTACTAGGAAACGCCTACAGCTGAAAAACGCCGTTAAAGAAGTGGTTGGATACAAGATTAACTAAAAAAAGAATCAGTAGCCATATTATATACAAATGATAAAAGGGCTAAGAAAGAAATCTGGGGAGTAACACCTTTTAAAATACCCACAAACAATATAAAATATCTTGGAGTAACTCTAACCAAGCAAGTGAAAGGCCTGTATGACAAGAACTTCAAGTCTTTGAAGAAAGAAATTGGAGAAGATATTAGTAAATAGAAAGGTTGCCCATGGTCATGGATCAATAGGATTAACATAGTAAAAATTGCCATC
>JAQHUG010000015.1:6119936-6130830 GCA_028555095.1 Dicrostonyx torquatus
GGAAGCCCTGGCAGTGGGACCAGGATCTACCCATTTCATATGGTGGGCTGCCTTACTCAGCCTTGATAGGGGCGGGGAGAGGTGGGTTGGTCCTGCCTCAACTGAAAATGCCAGGCTTTATTGACTTCCCATAGAAGGTCTCACCCTTTCTGAGGAATGAATGGGGGTGGGTTGGGGGAAGGTGGGAGGAGGGGGAGAGGAGAGGGAGGGGGAACTGTGGTTGGTATGTAAAATGGCTAAAAAAAAAATAAAATATATTTAAAAATGAGAAATGGGAAAAATTAGAAAGACAACAAAATGTCAGGAATCAGTATACACCTTTACAGTATAACCAGGAAAGTAAATGATTGTAATGTACTAATTAAAAAAGATATTGGCTGACTACCTGGGTAAAAATAAGACCCAACTGCTTGTTACCTGCAAGCAACACACTTCAATGGTCTTTATACATTTATACAGAGAGATTGAATGATTCTAATTAGAGTCTGGAAGCAAGCATGAGTAACTGTAGTCGTATCGAACAAAGCAGATGCTGTTCCAAAATTAGAAGGAAAAAGGGAGGTCATCACACATGGGTAGAGGGAAAATACAGAAGCTCTGGTGAGTGTGTGTGTGTGTGTGTCCTGAATGTCGATGCAGTAGATGTCATCAAGCAATCGGTAGTGGACCTAAGTTGGCTGATGACAGACTTCAGTAGTCAGTACAAATCGTGATTCCAGTCCGCACTCTCAAAATCGAGGTAAAGAAATCAGCGAAGAAACTTCGGAGTTTAGATTAAACTAACTTAAACTACAAACCAAATGGACTTAACAGATTTAATATACAGAATGGTCTGCCCAGCAATAGCAAAATAGAACACTTTTTCAGCACATCGTGGTATTTTTAGGGCATACAGAAAGTCTTAATGAACACAAAATATTGAAATGATTTCATGCAACTTACCAGACCATAGTGGAATAAAACCCCAAATTAGCAACAAGATAAACAGCAAGAGCAATATGAATATATAGAGACTGAACAACACACTTAAGAGTTGGCAAGTCACTGAAGAAATCAGGAGGGAATTTAGAATTCTTAGAATCAAATGAAATGAAAAGCAAAACATTAAAATTTGTATGCACAGAAGAAAAATTCTTTAAGAGGAATGTCTCTGGCCTTGAGTAGCTACATTAAAATAACAAAAAAAAAGCCAAGAGAGATCTCAAATAAATTACCTAATGATACATCTAAAGATGTATTTCTAAGGAAAAACGAAAAACCAAAATTAGTAAAAGAAAAGAAATATTAAAGATTAAGGAAGAGAACTGGGTGGTGGTGCATGCCTTTAATCCTAGCACTCGGGAGGCAAAGGCAAGAGGATCTCTGTGAGTGTGAGGCCAGTCTGGTGTACAAGAGCTAGTTCCAGGATAGGCTCCAAAGCTACAGAGACACCCAGTCTCAAAAAAAAGAAAAAATTAAGGAAGAGGTTAATGAAATAGAGACTAAATGAATAGCATGAAAGATGAATGGAAAAAAGAGTGGATTATCTGAAAAAGTTAAAAAGACTGAGAAGCCTTTAGACAAACTAACTAAAAGAAAAGGATGGAACCAGAGGTAACAGAATTAGAGATGGGAAATGATCTATTCCAACAGGTACTACAGAAGTTCAGAGGATTGTAAGTGACTATTTTGAGAATATATACTCCAGTAAATGGAATAATTTAGAGGTGAAAAAATTTCTAGTCACATATGACTTACCAAAGTTGAACCAAGAGGATCTAAGAAACTTAGATACATAATGAGCAATGGGAATGAAACAGTAATAGTTTCCCAATAAGGAAAAGGTAAAGAGCCTAGGACTCAGTGTTGGAATTCGTAAGATGCTTAGGAAGAACTAAGATCAATGTTCCTCAGATTAGTTCATAAATTGCAAAGGGAAGAACACTTCCATACTCATTCTGTGAGGCCAGTGTTACTCTGCTGCCCAAAGCACAAACAAAAACAAACAAAAATTAAACATACGTTCTTGATGAACATAGATGCAAAAACCCTCACCAAAACACTTGCAAATAAAATTCACCAACACATTAAAAAGATAATTCTCACAAATCAAGTGCAATTATTCTTCCCCCCAGGCATCCTTGCTAGTATTTGTTGGCTTTGTTTCCTTGATGATGATAGCTATACTGACTGGAGTGAAATGGAATCTTAATATAATTTGTATTTTTAGTTCCTATGTGAATAAAAATGTTCATTATTTTTCTTTATGCTTATTGAGCACTTACATGTCTTACTTTGAAAAGAATTCAGTTCATACTTTGGTTGGTTTATTTGTTCTTTCGGTGATTTTTTTTTCTTTTTAGATTTTTATAACCTAGATGTTATCTCTGTCTGATGAATAACCAGCATGGATTTTCTTCTCTCCACTGTCTCTTACCTCTGTTCTTTCTTTTGTTATGCAGAAGTCTTTTAATTTGATACAATTCCATTTCTTTCTCTTAGTTCTTGAGCTTTTGAAGGGCTGTTCAGAAAGTTATTGCCTAGTCCTCTATCTTGAAGTGTTTTTACTGCGCTTTCCTGTATAGTTTGAGGTTTCAGGTAGCCTAACTACTATACAAATCAGTATGGAGATGATCTTTAAAAACAAACCAGAATAAATAGGATCCTGCCATCCCACTTCTGAGTACATACCTGAAGGGGTAAAAGGCAGCCATAATAGAGATCCTTGCACAACCTAGTTTATTGAGACACTGTCCACTTTAGATAAGTTACGAACTCAGCTAATTGGTGAATGGGTTAAGGAAGTGTGGTATTTAGCCATCATAAAGTATGAAACTATGCTATTTGCAAAGAAATGGATGGACTTGGGAATGATCTTGTTAAGTGAAATAAGTCAGACTCAGAAAGACAACTACTGAATGTTTTCTCTTACATGTAAGATGAGAGAGAAGAAGTGGCACTATCACGTAAAATTATGTCACAATGAAATGATTTTGAATAGATACTAAATATGAATAAAAATTTAAATGCCAAAATTGGCTTATGCTGATTGCAAACAAGAACACAGACTGGTTGAGAAATATGAAACTTGCCTTCCCAGGTGCAGGGAGAACAGGGAATTTGGGTTGCATCTCAGTAAACACTGTATAAATGAGTGGTGTGGCACAGGAGAATCCCAAGGTAAGAGAACTGGCTGCCCCAAAGCATCGGCCTGAGAAATTCACTTGTGCTCTCACTCATTCTTCACTTTGGAGTACTGATTTTTTTTCACTCCAAGTGAAGTACCATTTTTGACACAATGGCTATAGTAATGGACAAGATACAATAACAGTCAGAAATTTGGGGGGAGTGGAGAAAGATTAGCCAAAAGGGTTTGAAATTACAATAATGTAGAACTGAAATCAGCAAGCTTTATGACAGGTGTGGGCAGTGAGGATGGGTGAGGAGATTTATAATTACTGCCACAAGGGCAGCGGTGTTAAGGAGTACAGAAGACAATTGGGTAGAGAAGATTATCATTTCCATTGTAAATTTAAGTAAAACTTCAAGGGGCAACATAGAACAGAAACCTAGACCACAGGCAGAAAGGAACGAGTGAGCTCCGAGGGAAATACAGAACAGAAGCGTCAGAGATTTGGGAGTCATTTCCAAAGATGCGAGGTGTTGTGAGGTTGTGTGGGATGACCTTCTGTGTATGTGTTGCTTTTATTAGTTAATGCATAAAGAAGCTGCCTTGCTCTGTAATAGGACATAATAGAGCTAGGCGGGGAAACTAAACTGATTGCTGGAAGTAAGAAGGCAGAGTCAGTGAGAAGCCATGGAACCACCAGAGGGGAAAGACTCAAGCTACCAGCCAGAACCTTTCTGGTAAGCCACAGCCAGGTGGTGATACACAGATTAATAAAAATGTGTTAACCAAAGGTATAAGAGCTAGCTAGCAATATGCATAAGTGATTAGCCAAGCAATGTTAGTTTCTGTGGGATTATTTTCAGGAGTCAGTACAGCCAGGAAACGAACACAGGCTCCAACAACCGTGAGGCACTAGGGCGTGATGGTTTTAGTGCATCTAGTGTAGCTGAAGGATGTAATATGGACCAGGAAAAGAGTAGCAACCAGAACCAGTTAGGGGAAAATAAATATGTGTTTAGAGGTCCATCAAGAATGAGTGTAAATAAGGGTGAACACTACCACACATGAGTGCATTAAAAAAAAAAGTGTATCCAATCTTAAAAACTCTAGTAAGAGATTGGTTCTGACTGAGGAGGTCTTGGGAGGAGCTTGCTGAGATACAATGTTTCCGCCAAGTCATATGACTAGAGCTGCTCTTGGGGAATCTTGCACGCTTGTTCCATTTAGAGGAAGCACCATGAGGAAAAACCGCACAGATGAGAGGAAGGGACACCCATGGCACGAGTTTTACATACAGAGGAAAGGTTTGTGGATTCAAGTGACCTCAGAGACTCGCGTGTTAGGTAAGTGCGGAGAGCTCAGCCTTTGGGCTGCAAGGCATTCACAAGTAGGATGTCCACACAAGATTGGTCTTTCGAATATGATCGGTTTATCCACTCAAACATTCCTTATATCATGCGAATATAAAAGTTAAACAGATGCCTCAACAAGCAGAGAACAGTTGTTTGGGCAGAAATGCAGCTAGAGGGTTGCGCAGGGGAATCATCTCCAGTAGGGATGCTTCAGAAACTTCAGGCTTGACCCATGTCCTCCGTGAAGTCCTTCAACTGTGGCAGATGGGAAGGATGACACTGATGGAGGTTCAGGAAGTCCTTGAGAGCCCAGGCCAGCACCTAGCACCGCCAAGCAGGCATGCATGACCCTGGCAACAAATGCTGGGAATTCAACCATCACTGAGGCCAGGGCGACACAGGGTCACAAGTCATCTTGCAGAGAATAGAGAAGCCATGTCTTGGGAGCCCAGAAATCTTAGACACCATTCCCAAAGTTCAGTTTATATCATTTCACTGGGCTAAGATAGCTTTGTGCTCTCAGGCCTTATAGCTTGGGGCTGGCTCACCAGGGGACCAATACCACCTTGGGGCTAGTTCATTAGCATATCAAGGCCTAACTCTGATCTGCCTATTGGCAAGCTCAGACATGTTATTCCAAGTCACATAAAATGGCTTTTTACTTTATAAAAAAATGGTTTCAGCTATGTTCCTAATAGTAGCTTACCCAACTTCTGGAACTGCGAGCCTCCCTCACCCCACTGGTCATTTTTGCAGAAAGATTGGCATCTTTTTCCCATTGGTAACTTTTTTCATGCTTTCAAGGTGTTCCTGTTTCCCTGTGAACTTTCATTGTTGCTGTTATTACAGGTCTGAGTGGTCCTTGATACTGCACTTAAATGTTATGAAGTAAAATAGGTTTATCTGAGAATGTTTTGGCAGATGAAATTCCGTGGGAAATGTTTCTTCCAGTTATCTTTTGATATGACCAAAGCTGTAGGATGTAAAAGCAAACTGTTTCTTGTTGATAGAGATTTCTGTCCTGTCCAGTCCTGTAGCCATTCAGTCCCAAAGAAACACATAGAGGTAATTACATTACATTAATAATTACATTAATTATAAACTGGTTAGCTTATTAGCTCAGGCTTCTTATTAACTCTTATAATTTACATTAATCCATAATTCTTGTCTATATTAGCCACACAGCTTGGTACCTTTTATCAGCAAGGCCTTCTCATCTTGCTTCCTCTGTGTCTGGGTGCTGATTTCAGATCAAGCCTTTCCTCTTCCCAGAATTCTCCTGTTCTGTTTGTTCTGCCTATACTTCCTGCCTGGTTACTGGCCAATCAGCATTTTATTAAACCAGTAAAACTGACAAACATTTACAGGGTATAAGACCATTGTCCCACAGCAGTTTCTTGTAGTTCCAGATATTTTCTTCCTTAAGGTATTTGATTGTTTTTGTATTTAAAAGAAAACAACATATACAAGCAAGCAAACAAATAGGTCTTGCTGCTTGGCTCTGTTCTGCTCCTGTAAAAGTCTCTGTTACAATTTCCAGAACGCACATTGGGCAGTTGACAATCACCTGTAATACCAGCTCCAGGGTATTCTATGTTCTCTTTTGGCCACTGTGGTACTGTGGTACCTGCATTCATGTACACACACACACACACACACACACACACACACACACACCCTCACAGACATGGTGATAATTAAAATTCAAATCTAAAAATGAACCTACCCAGACCTAGTTATAAATCATTTCTTTCATTTAAGTTTTATTAGCATTTTGTTTGCTTCATGGCTCATTTCTCTCTGCCCATTCCCACATGAACTATGGTGTCAGTGGTTCTACCAAGTTGAATCTACATGGTTTATCACATGAACAGATAACTGTCACTGTATCTCTTTGCCTGCTTGGATTGGATAAATTGTTCAAACTAAGGAAATACACAGGACCTGAGATACTAAGGCATATTGTTTCCAACAATATGTGTGGTACTACAAACAAAATCCATGTCACCTGTTACAGGCCCAGTTTGAATCAAAGAATTGCCAGATAAAGTATTGAAGAAAATCACCCCTGTACAGAGTTCATCAGGTCAAACAAATTCATTCTTCTTGGTCAATTCAGAATACTTGAAATGAAAAAGGTGTAAACAGACGTTTCCCGTCCATACTGCCCAGTCCCAAATAACCAACTCGGAGGCTGAATATGAATTACAAATGCTCAACCAGTAGCTCAGGCTTGTTACTAGCTTGCTCATACACTTAAATTAGCCCATATTTCTATTTATGCTATGCACATGGCTCATAGCTTGTTATGTCATCCTTTCTTGGTGGCTAACTGGCATCTCTCTTGATTCTTCCCTCTTTCTTCCCACCATTCTCAGTGTGACTTTCCCACCTAACTTCCTGCCCAGCTACTGGCCTGTCTGCTTTTTATTAACCAATGAGAATAATACATTTTCATAGTGTAGGAAAGGATTGTTCCACAGCAAGGAAGGGCTGTGAGTATTTTGGAAAAGGTTATCAAGGTTGTCTGGGAAAACAAAGGAAAAGATGTAATAGAAGCTCCGATGAACTGTATCACAGACTCTAATCACTGTGGTGAAGGGGAGGTGCTGTTATGTTCTGAGAACATAATCACAGTGAACTTGTAAACATGGTCACCGGCCTCTAGAGCTCCAGAGGGAATGGCTAAGGAAACAAACCTTCATAGCACATTATCTGAGTGGGAGGATTTGTGTTGGGGTGGGGGGTAAATAAAAGTGACCATTCAATGAAGCCTAAGTACATAATTCAGTGGTAGTCAGTAGAATTACAGTGCTGTACATCTGCTTCTAGATGACTTTTATTGCTCCACACTGTAACTCTGTACCCAGGAAACACTAACTTCTCATTACTCCCTTCCCTGGGTTAGATGTGGTCATTCTCAGAAAAACTAATGTTGAAATATAATTACTAAGCAACTGTACTGAGAGGTGGCAGTACTTCTAAGAGGTCTTTTATGAATGATTGATGCTTTTCTCATTGGAAGTTTTTGATCTGATGGGACTGAATTGGCTCTCTCAAGAATAGGATGACATAAAGCAAGGTCCCCTGTCATCCCTCCCTTCCTCTCTCTGGTATATGGATCTCTTCTTTGTACACACTTACTTCCACATCTCTGTCTTGTAAAATAGTGAGAGGTCACCATCAGACACTGAACACATGTTGGCATTGTGTCCTTGGACTTCCTGAAGTGTGAGTTAGATAAACTTCTTATCTTTGGAGTATTTGCTTAACTATGTAAAGATGTGTTACAATTATTTAACTGTGTAAAGATGTATTACATCTGTTTAATTATGTAAAGTGTGTTACTGGTTTTTTTTTAACCTTGCCTGCCTATGGCACCTGATTGGTTTAATAAAAAGTTGAACAGTCAATATCAAGAGAGGAGGTATAGGCAGACCTTCAAGGCAGAAAAAGTAAATAGGAGGAGGAATTTAGGATCTGAGAAGATAGAAAAAGGGACAAGGAGATGTCCAGCAGGGACCAGCCAGACATGGAGGAAGCAGTAGTGTAGGACATACTGAATGAAAGAAAGGTAAAAAATCCAGAAACAAAATGTAGATAAATAGAAACAGGTTAAATTAAGTTAAATGAGCTAGTGGGACAAGCCTAAGTTAAAGCCAAGCATAGGTAATTAATAACAAGCCTTGGTGTCTTTATTTGGAAATTGGTTGGAAGCCCAAAGAAAATGCCAACTACATCTTTAAACTTCCCCTACTTCATTATTTTGTTATAGTAGCAGAAAATGGACTAGACATACTCTCTTTCCCAAGCACTGGTAATCTCCATCGTACTTTTGGTTTCTATGGATTGAACTATTTTTATTTTAGTTATATCATACAACTGGAATCATAAAGTATTTTCCTTCTGTTTGTGGTTTATTTCATTTAGCAATATGTCCCTACTGGCTCATCGACTGCATGGGATACATCACCATTTCTTTCAAAGGCTGAATGATATTCCGTTGTATGTAGATGTAACGTTTGGTTATTCATTCACCTGCTGATATACGTTTGGACTGTGCCTACTTTCTGAGCACTGTGAACAATGGCAAATATGTATCTGTTTCAGTGTTTGCTTCTGTATTTTTGGGGGTTAGAGAGTGTAATTACTTCATCATATGGTAATTTGATGTATAAGATTTTTGAAAAACTGTCAAACTGTTACCGATTCCAACAAAACCATTTTGCATGTCTACCAGCAGTGTCCAAGGTTTCTGTTATCTTCACAACCTTATCAACATCTGTTATTTCCTGTTGTGTGGATAGATAGACATTAATACATCTGATAACCACCCCAATGCAGAGGAAATGACACCTCTCTGTGGTTGTCATTTGCATCACTCCAACGGCAAGTGACATTCAGTATCTTATGTGCTTAGTGATACCTCCCTAAAATGTCTGCTTAGTCCTTGGCCTTTTTTGTTGTAATTGTTCGTTGGTTTGCTTGTTTCTTTTGAGGCTCTTGCTATGTGTCCCAGGTTGGCCTCACATTCACAATCCTCCTGCCTCAGTTTCCCAAGTACTAGGATCACAGATAAGCCATACCAAGCCCATTCCTTTGCCTATTTCTTAATTGAACTATTTGTCTTTGAAAAAATGTATTAAAGCCTTTGTTTTTAAGACAAGAGGCAGTGACTTGCTTTGTAGCCCAAGGCTGGCCTCAAACTCATGATCCTCTTGCCTTAGTCTTCCCAATGTTGAGACTAAAAGCATGGAGTAACACACCTACCTGTTAAAAAAGCTGTGACCCTAAATGTTTCATCATCTCATTTTCTAAAAATAATAACCAGAATCACTACTATTCCCAAGTGAAAATTGCACCTTAAAGTAAGCTGAATTTTGCATATTAATTTTAGTATAAATATTCTGAATATTAGTAATTTTGTGGCTATGTTGATTCCTATATTTTGCATGATTTGTTTTAGTTGCAATTAACAAAATCCTTATCCTTGTGACTAAGATCAATTTTAATGTATGTTTTGTCAGTTAAAAATGCTGGGCGGTGGTGGAGCACTTGAGAGGCAGAGGCAGGAGGATCTTTGTGAGTTCGAGGCCAGCCTGGTCTACAAGAGTTAGTTCCAGGACAGGCTCCAAAGCTACAGGGAAACCCTGTCTAGAAAAAAAAATTTAAAATATATATATATATATATATACTTGGTCCTGCTATCATATAATTTATTTCATTGTGTCTTATAAACTTAGGTAAGTTATTTCCTAGAAATAAAATTATTTCGAGATTTTTAAAGAGGTATTTCATTTTTATCTATCAACTTGAGTGGTTTTAATTTTTTGAGCTAATAATAAGATGTTGGAATGGATATAAACTGGTTATTCAGAAACTCATACAGGTTTATAACTTGAATAACTTCAGGAAACATTGAAGAACTGTGACTGTTTTGATTTTAACTTGAAAGGAGGATGGCTTTTGGAGGGTTAGATCTTTATCTGTGCATGAGTGCTATGTAAGCTTGCATAATGCAGCTGAAGACCTTGAAGGTCTTTCCAGCTACGTAAAGCTAGTAGAATGGTTTCCTTGCTTCAAGTTTCCACTTAGAAACCGCTGTCTCTACAGCTGTACCCAGAGAGATTTTAAACCACATGTATAAGTCAGACGTGAATGCCAGTTTTCTGAAAAACAAGATACTAAATATCCCAGTGGCTTTCCAGCGTAGCTAAGAATAAAATATAAATCCTTCAACAGGCCCAGAAAGGCCTTCAGTAGTCTGATCTTGTCTCCTTTCCTTGGTTCTGGGCCACTAGCCTCTCCCTACACTGGAGTTACTTATACACTAGAACTGTACTGGTTCTCAGTCAAGAAAGTTCTCTTCCCACCCTCAGTCCTTATCTAACTCACTTCCTCACTTCAAAGAAGTCTGTGATAGCGTATCCCCAGTTCAAGGAAGGCTTCTTTGACCTCTGGGCCCCACCTTATGATACACTTTCTTTTAGTCCTGGAGCCAGCTCTGGTTTGGAGGGCCCAAGTTCTGGAGACTCTTGTCTGCGGCCTTGGTGCTATTGAGAGGAGGTCAGGAGGAAGTATGTCCTTAGGAGGTGTGTTGTTGTCCTTTCTCTTTCAGTTTCTACCAGAATGGGAAGAACAACTCTTTGTATGCCTTTGCTTAGGCCCAACAATGGTCCCAGACAACTGCTGTGGAATAATGTTCTTGTACACTGTAAAGATTTGTCACTTGTATTAGTTTAATAAAAGTCTGATTGGTGGGACGAACAGACTCAGAGAATTCTAGGAAGAGGAAAGGCAGGGAGTTAGTTACCCCAGACACAGAGGAAGCAACATGAGGAGAAAAGATACCAAGCCATGTAGCTAAACATAGACAAGAATTATGGGTTGGTTTAAGTTGTAAGATCTACTTAATAATAAGCCTGATCTAATA
>JAQHUG010000015.1:6132850-6148093 GCA_028555095.1 Dicrostonyx torquatus
ACAACTATGGAATGAAAACACCAAACCAGCAAGCCAAAATAAATCTGTACCGTTTTATTGCTCTTCATGTAAGCTGCTTTATCATAGGTATGTGTTAATGACAGAAAGCTGACTAATATATTTCCTAATCCCAATCCATGTTAAATTATACTGTTACCCATTTACTGACTTACACATGCCTCCATTAATATGTGACATCTTCTGGACAGAGACCACTCTTGGGTTTAGTTTAGATGCCTGGTAGAATATCCAGTATCTTGTGGCTGTTTGATAAATATCCAGTGAATAAATAAATGCATAGAAAATCTGGGGATTGAAAAAGTATTTTGTTTCCTTCTATTTCTTTCTGTTAAAATTTGCAGTAATTTGTTTTAAAATCTGTGTTTTGTTCCTTTCATGTTTCTGTGGCAGGAACAATTTTAGATGGCTGATCTTGGATGTCAACCTGACACACCTAGGAAGAGGAGCCCTCAGTGGAGGAATTGTCTCCATCAGATTGGCCAGTAAGTATGTCTGTGGGATATTTTCTTGATTTCTAATTGGTGGAGAAGGGTTCAACCTGTGTTGGGCAGTGTCATTCCTAGACAGGAGGTCCTGTGCTATATAAGAAAGATAGCTAATCATCATCCTTTGGATGCCACTTCCATTGTTTCTGCCCAAGGCCTTAAATTCTTGCATTGGCTTTCCCTGACTGAACTATAATCTATAAGCCAAATAATCCTTTCTTCCTCAACTTGCTTTTGGTCATGGTATTTTATTACAGTAACAGAAAAGCAAACTACAGCCTGTTTGCTTTAGCTCATACTTTCTAATTATTTCAGCTTTTCATAGCAGAGTCTCTTGGTGCATTAGCAGTGGATCTCTTGTCAGAGGCCACTCATAATACATATGGCATACCAAGAACTTTGGAGTGAGGTAGGAAGTATGGCCAGGAATAGCCATTAAAGAGATGCCCCTAGTAACCTATTTCCTCCAGGTATAACCTATTCCCAAAGGTTCTAGAACTTCCCAAAATATCACCACCAGCTGAGGACTAAGCATTCACACTGAGCCTGTGGGTTACATTTCAAATTCAACCCATAGCATCCTTCTGCCCTTGGACACCAGTGGCTCATGATAATTAAAGAAAGCAAAATACATGCAATCTATCTTAAAGAACACCTGAAATAAAACAAAAATAACCAATTTCATCAATATTCAAAAATTCAATTTGTAAAAATCCAAAGGAAAACTATGCAATTCCAAGATGCAGTGGCACAGAGTGAACGTTCTGGTTCTGAGAGGGCGGTATGGGAAGAATATCAGGCATGGAGTGAATCAAAGCAAGGTCAGAATCCAGTAGAGTGAACTGTAAATCACATAGCTTCATGAGCCATTCGGTAGAACGATTTGATCTCCAATGGGTGTGGAATCACAGCCCCTTAACCCTGGTGTTTGGAGATCACCTGGCTCCTCTCTTGGGCCAGTTCTACTTCACTGTGGACTTCCTCACTGGAGAGTCCAGTCCTCACATCTCCAGCATCTGCTGCAGTTTAGGCCAACCTTCACAGCTTTTATAGTGACCTTTCAGAGGCTGCCTGCAGAGTCCGTATCCTGCTACACACTGCCATACCTTCCACACTTTCTTCTGGACACTAGTTGGGACCCTCAGTGAACCCATAACTCTTATAGTTTTCCTGCCTTAGAAACCATGCTGACAGGAGGCCCTGTCCCAGTCTGGAGTAGAACCCATGCCCTTGAGCCTCAGTGTGTGGATGACCGAACCTTTAAAACACTTGCCTAGGTAGCCATGTATAAAAGAGATGTTCTCAAGGGAACGTACTTGAAAAGCATTTGTGGCATTAACTCTGGGCCCTGTAGTGGGTGGAATTTGGCTAGTTCTTGAGATGATCTCTCCTACTATCCTAACGCAGAGCATTTGAGGTCTTTGTAGTGGTGTTACTCTCAGTGACACTCTCCTTTCTGCAATTTTGTTCTTTTTCAGGCCAGACTTTATCATTTTTAAATCTTCCTCTTTTTTCCCTCCTGATTTTTATCATAAAATTATCTAAAAGCAGGCAACTATAACAATGTCACAGCTTGATTTCAACGTTGTTTTGAAATTGCATCTGCCAACTTTATTAGTCAATGGTATTTGAATCCACTCTCACTCAGAACATCAGAATATGAACAGAATTGTAGTGCAAATTCTAATTGGTTTGGGAGTTTTTAGTATTAAAACCATTTAGAATTTATGCTACATAAAATGTAAAGAAATGATTTTCTAGAATGTATCATGGATGACTTTTAGTCCATTTCACAAGTGGGTCCTTCTTCCCATCTGAAACCTCACAAGCCTGGACTCTACTGCTGCATCCTGTTTTTGTAGCTTCCAACAGAACTGGTCACTGGGCTCTACTTACAACAAAAGTCTAGGGTTTCTCCAGCTTGCATCTCCAGACTCTTCCCAGTTCATCCTGCACACCTGCTCCAAGGCTCTGAGAACATGGGCTCATTTGTCACAGCAACAATTACACTTCTCTTGTACCAATTTTCTGAGCTAGGTTTTTCTTTCTTTCTTTCTTTCTTTCTTTCTTTCTTTCTTTCTTTCTTTCTTCCTTCCTTCCTTTCTATCTATCTATCTATGTATGTTATTATTTTGCTGACCTTCCCTATCACCTGGGTACCCTGTCCCTTTAAGAGACAAACTCTGTCCACTCCCAACCCCTACTTCTGCCAAGGCAATTAGATCCCCAGCCTGCTCTCTTCTGAAGAGGTAACTACTGACTTTCCCCCCTTTCTTCTCCCCCTCTTCTCCCTTTCCTTTTTTTTCCCCCTTCTATGACCGACTAAATAAACTCTATACCTAAACTCTTTCTCTGCATGATGTATTTGTATGTTTCTTACCTGCCTCTCATCCACCAAGGGGACTCACCGAGGCCTCAGGTGACCTGCTGCTGCCCCTTGTGGTACCGGCCTTCCTCCAACCATATGTTTATAAACAATAACAATCTCTCTCTCTCTCTCTCTCTCTCTCTCTCTCTCTCCATCCTCTGTCTATCTATCTATCTATCTATCTATCTATCTATCTATCTATTTTTGGTCATAGTTACCAAAATACCTGACATAAACAAACTAAAGGGGGGAAGGATTTATTTTGCCCCCCAGTTTCAGAACCTGTTCACTTACCTCCACAGTAGAACACCACAGCTGTTGGGGTGTGTGGCAGAAACACTTCTTCACCTCATGCAGGCTGGAGAGCACAGAAGTGGGGAGGAAACTGGAGAGCAAGCATAACCTTTAGAGGTCTGCGCTTAATGACCTATTTCTGCCAGCATGGCCCTGCCCCTTAAGGTTTAATAGCCTCCCTGAATAGTGCCACCAGCTAGGGAACAACAACCCAAAATATTAGCCTGCCTTGGGGCATTTCAGATTCAAATGAAACTACTTTCTATATTAGTTCTGTAGCACTCTTGGGACAAAGGACCAAGACCTTGTTCTTAATCCAATAGAAATGTATTCTTTCATGGTTTGGGTAGTATGAAGCCCAACAGCTTGTGAACAGGGTTGGTTGCTTTTGGCAGCTCTGAAGGGATGTCTTCCATGTATGTCTTCTATATTCTGATGATGCCTAGAAATACTTGGTGTTACTTATACTGGGACCCATCCTGATCCTCTGTGATTTTTTTTTAATCTTAGTTTAATTATCCTCATGTGCAACAATTCTACTTTCAAATAATAACACATTTTAATGAGCTGGGGGTGAAAACTTCAGCATATATGCTTTGGAAAAGAGGAGCAGATGTAATTGAATCCACAGCAACTACCTTAAGAATTGACATTATTTATGGGGCTGGAAAGATAGCTCAAAAGTTAAGAGTATTGACAGCTCTTTTGAATCCACGTTTGATTCCCAGGACTCACATTGTGATTCACACCTTATTTTTAACTCTAGTTCCAGGGGATCTGAGACCCACTTCTGGTCTGGTTTCTGTAGTCTTCAGCCATGCACGTGGTCCACAGACACGTTTGCAGCAAAACGCCCACACATAAAAACATTATTTTAGAAAGACCCTACATGATGTGGGATTCCCCTCTGTATGCTGTGAATATGTTTTTATTACCATTGGTTAATAAAGAAACTGCTTTGGGCTTATTGCAGTGCAAAATTCCAAGCAGACATAGGGGAGAAAAGGAGGTGGAGTCAGAGAGTCACCATATAGCTGCCAAAGGAGAAAAATGCCTATCTGCTGGAACCTTACCAGTAAACCATGAGCCTCATGATAAACTATAAAATAATGGAAATGGGTTAATTTAAGGTATAAGAGCTACCTAGCAATACAATATGCCTAAGTGATTTGCCAAGCAGTGCTGTAATTAATATAGTTTCTGTGTGATTATTTTGAGTCTTGGTGGCCAGGAAAAGCTGAGCAGTCTCTGTCAACGCTTACACCACTTCATTATTTGAAATATTTAAAGTAGGTGTTTGATAGTAAGACAAGGCACTGGAGTCAAGAGTCTAAGAAATCTAACAAGTGATTTCTCTAGATGTTACTATTTTATTTATTAAGATTTGTGTGTTTGTGTGTGTGTGTGTGTGTGCATGTGCACATACATGCTCCCATACCCCTTTGAGAGCAAATGGCACAGTACACACAAAGAGGGCCAAGAATAACTTGTGGAAGTAAGTTCTTTTCTCCTTCTACCATGTGGGGCCTGGGAATTAAAGTCAGGTCATCAGGCCTGCCAGTAAGTAGCTCTATCAGAGGACTTGCTTTCCAGTGCTCACATCACCAGGTAGTTGCAGTCATGTGCACAAACATTGGCACATACATATACATATAATTTAAAAATAAGATATTTGTAAAAAAAAAAAAAACAACTGCTTAGCAATCAAATTTTAGGTGCACTATAAAAGATTCTGCTGTTCTAAGATTCATTCTGTTCCCCATTTCACACGGCCATTCACGAACAGGAAAGGGCCCCTGTTCTTCATGACTGTTCCCCAGAGATACAGTGGAGGAGCATGTTTTAACAACAAAATGTAAATACCACACAAGCAGTTACTTCAATATTTGTAACAAGAGACTAACATTTGTGACCCCACTTTCTCAGGTCTCCCACATCCTTTAATTAGCAGATGCATTTTCTGCTGTGCCCCTCTCCTCCCAAAGAAAATACCCAGCTAACTTGGTTAGTTGTTACTTTTCCCCATTCAAAGGCTTTATGTATTTTTAAGATTTTTTTTAACCTGTCTTTTGAGAATTTCATATATGTCCACAATGTAATTTGATCCTAGCAATCCCACCTCTGTCTGCTCTTCAACTCCTCCTGGACCACCCACATCCTCCTCCCAACTTTCTACACTTCCCCCCCCCCCTTTTATTTTTCTCTTCACAAAACTCTCAGTCCAATTAGCGCTGCCCAAATGAAGTTAGGGTCAGGCACCAGAGCATGGGTAACCTTTGAGAGGAGAGGCCACACCCCTTAAGAAAACTGACTCTCCCTCCTCAAGCAGCAAGGAAGGGCCAATAACTCTCAGCTAGGGGTGGGGCCTCATGAGCCCCTCCCCCACCTCGAGCTGGAATGTTGATTGGCTTGATCTTATGCTGGTCCTGGACAGGCATCCACAGCTCCCATGAGTCTGTGAGCAGCAGCTCTGTCATGAGCAGGGGACACTTTTGTAACCAGATCCAGAGAAATGAGTCTAGAACGTTCATAAAACCTGCTCTGACTCAGAATCAGAACTGAGTATCATTATTGTGTGTTTTCCAGGGCTGCTATAACATGTGGCGAGAAACTGGGTGCTGAAAATAGCAGTTTACTCTTCATTGTTACAGAGACTATAAGTCTAAAATTGAGCTGTTGTTCCCTCTGAATATCCTAGAAGAGAAGGCTCCCACTGAGGCTTATAGTAGGGGTTTAAGTATATTGGACGTTGAGACTGCCACTTGGCCATTCTGGACTCCTGGTTAACTATCAAACCCCAGAAAGGATGATTATGTTATCTGGAGTGCTTGATCCAACCGGCTACACAGCTGGAGAAGAAAGGAATGCAGGAGACTCTGGGACTCTTCTTGGTATGTAGTGTTCTGTGGGTAAACTACAACAATTCCTATGAGAAGACTGTTCCGGAAAGAAGGTTTGATCAGTTCACAAGACAAGGAACCACCACCAGAGAAGACATTTCCTGAAGGAAAAGGGAGTATGAGATGGTCATGGCAGAGAGAGATGACAGCTACGAATAGTAGCCGTAAGAATATTACCAGATGAAGAAACAGGGACAATAGCTTTGTACAATCTTAGCCAAATATTTTCTATTTGTCTCCATCTCATTCTTCTAGTACTAACTAACAGTAGGTAGCCTTCTTTGGTAGTATTCAGGTTTCAGAATATCCGAGAGGTACTGTGACTCTTCATTACTGTGGAGGAATGAATACAGCTCAAAGAAGACATTGTAATCTCTCTTGGAGAGGGAGTGATCTGGCTTGGGTTGTGCAAGAGAAAGCTGAGTATTACAGGAAGGATGATTCTGCTGACAAATAAATGTGCAGGTGAGCATGGATGTCAGGATGGCAAGTGTAGGACTGGGGTAATGTACTGCCAGTCAGCTTTGCTAAATTAGAACTGCATTTCCAAGAAGTTGTCTCCTCCACCCCCCCCCGCCCATTTTATGGTTCTGATTTCAGCTGCACACAACAGAAATTTGCAAGATTTGAAGAGCGTAAGTCATTACATGTTGAAGATTTATACAACGTTCTAGGTGCCATTGCCACTTGTGCAAATATCTCCTATTCTGTCAACTTGCCTCAATGTTAAGGAATCGTAGCCAGGCCTGCAATAGCTCCAGTTTCTCTGCAGCCAGGGCTAGCTCTTTGGCTATGGGTACCAGCTTCTTCTACAGATTGGGTCACTGGGGTGAGACAGAGTGAAGAAAAGACACAGGTTCCAGTTTTTTCTCATAGGTCACAACTTGTCCAATCCTCTTACCTCTTTGCAGCTGGATTTTCTTCCTATCTGCCTTCATGCCGACTTCCAGTGACTTCACACTCACTACTAGACATTGAGGCAAAAGCCTTCCATAAACCTCCTTAGCAGTTCCCCTTCCCAATTCCAGTTTAGTGGCTTTTCTACGAGCCTGTAATCATTCCTCCCTGGCCCTACCACACAAGCTTCTCCATAAGAAAGCTTGTATTATAATAACAAACCTCTATAGTGCATCCTTTTTGTACCACTTTCAATGATTCTGCTTCTTTGATCCAACTCTCATATTCACTTCATTTTTGTTGTTTTTTTAAAATCTCATACGAGTGTTGTGGCTAACCCAACATCTGGCAGCTTTAGAATCTGCATGTCTAGTCATAGCATACTGGACTATATTCCATGATCATGTAAGTGTATAGATTAACTTTGATGGATGGCAGTATTTTTTAAGTAGGTCAAGTCTTCATATTTAGAGGACATTCTTTTTAAACATCCAACTCCTCTGGATTCTCCTCAGATAAAAGCATCCTTTGAACCTTGACTTTGTTTATTTTTGGTACTTATTTTTCTGTTGCTTTAAATAATGGGATTTCCTTCACTATTTAAGTTTAAAGTTTCTGCCAGTGGTGGTTCATTTTATGTCAGGCTGGTAAGGCTATAGTACCCACTTGTTTGGAACAACACACGTCAAAATGCTGCCAACACTTAGAATCTGTATGTTTTAAGCAGATTATCCTCATCTATTCAGTTGGAAGGTTTAAGAGCAAAGATTTAGGTTTCCTGAAGAAGCATCAACTTTGTCTAAAGACTCCAAAATAGAACTCCTGCCTGGGTTTTCAGCCCAGCAGTTTTCTCTTAGAGGTTTCAGATCCCAGAATGCAAGACCAACTCCCAAGATCTCAGCTTTGGCAATCTTAAGGCAACCCATTAAAATCGCTCTTTAACCCTCCCACCCTTTCTGGCGTTTCTCTGATGAACCCTAATGCCTTCCCAAGAACACTGGAAACATGTGAATCTCTTTCCCCGATACACTGCATGGTGTGGTGGCAAACGGATGGCTCTGAAGTCAGACCACAGTGTTCTATGGCAAGTGACTTAGTTCTGGAAACTGATTGCTTAAATGTAGAAATTGGATCAAATTACTTATGTGACTATAGTGTTGGGTAAAAACACTGCATTACAGTACCTGATAGGGTTTTTGGCTCAGACAGGTACACTGTAATATACCTTGATGGAGGAAGATATAATGTCTAGTTTGCCTACTTAGTGGTCTTATTTAATTAACCAAACACTTGAATGTATTGGTTTTTCGAGACAGGGTTTCTCTGTGGCTTTGGAGCCTGCGCTGGAACTAGCTCTTGTAGACCAGGCTGGCCTCGAACTCACAAAGATCCGCCTGCCTCTGCCTCCCGAGTGCTTGGATTAAAGGCGTGCGCCACCACCGCCTGGCAAATGTGGTATATTTTATTCAACACAAATTTTCACCAGTATCATTTTTGTGTAGAGGTATTCAAACGGTTTTTGTAGTTGTTGTTTGGATGCCTAGTTTTGAAGTCACTGTGATGTCTGAGCTGGCACTGACCCTCACGAGACTCTTCATCCTGGTGCCTCAGTTTTCCAAGAACCGCAATTACACGTGTGTGCCCCCATGCCTAACAGATGTAGAGTACATATCACCTGAGGTTAGTTCTTAGGACTCACCTATGAAAGGTGTAGGGCATGTCTGTTTCTATGAGTCTAGCTCCAATTTAATCAATTGTCTTATGACTTTCTGAAGAGTAAATGGGCAAAAGTATAATCCCAAATGAGATGCTCAACACATCTACTACATGTTAAGGGAATAATTAGGATTTCAAAGACAGTGAGATCAGTTGCTGCACAAAAAGAAGCTCAGTTAGTGTTTTACCATCTAGTGAAGACAAACTCCACAACACAGGAGGGGTCATGTCATGTAACAGCGAAGGCCGGGCAAGCAGAAAATACACAGGGGGCACGCTGTTTAAACAGTAAGAGAATACACCTTTGTTCCTTTATCTGAGCGTGTGTACTCTACTCGATTTATATCATCACATCATCAAACTTGGACTGGGCACCGTACTTCAAAAGGCCTGCCACCTTGGCAACAATCATCTCAAGTAACTGGGAGACTAGCTGCCCTGAGAAATGACCCGAATCCATTTTGCCAGCAGGGGAGAGCTTGTTCAGGCTGATGTATCGGATGCCGAAAGCATCTGAACAGTCAGTGCCTGCTGAAAAGCTCTGGCACTTTGGGACAGAAACTTGGCAAAGAACAAGCAAATTATATCCTCATTTGACCAAAACAGGTGAAGATCTTTTCCTGCATCCTAAGCAGCAAAAAGCTAACCAAGAAGGGACACGTTTGGCTAGAGGAACTTTCGGTCTCCTTGTCCCCTTTGTCTTGTCAATATCGTCTTTTCTCAGCTCTTTTCTTGGTGGTAGAATTTCATTTCTTTCTCAGGCTCGGTGTTTCCCCTCCATTCAAAGACCTTCCTCACTCTGGGTTTTTTTTTTTGCCCCTCTCTCTGCCCTGCAGGCTCCGATAGCCTGGGGCCTCACCTGCCAAGGCAAGCCTTTGGAGCCTTGCCTTGGTAGGGCATGGACGGTGACGTAGCGGGAGGACCATGCCCACGAGGCCTGCTGATGTCACCGTTGCAGCAGTGCCCCGCGAAGCCCTAGAACGGGCATTCCAGGAGGGGAAGCGCACGGAGCCCTGCCGGGCCGAGTGCGGTGTGGGCACCCGATGTCTCGGGGCTTTGGAGGGGGCAGCCGGACAGCACAGTGCCTGTCGCGTAGGCCGGACAAACTCCTTGTCCGAGCTCCCGAGGATGCCCCTCGCAACACTCCTGCGCACGCGCCGCGGGTTGCGGGGAGGGAGCTGCGGGGAGGCAGGAGGGGCCGGCCCGGCGCGGGGCGCGGCGCCGAGAGGAGACGACGCAGGCAGCCTGGTCCCGGCCACCAGCGGGCTCCCGGGCGCAGCGGCGGCGGCAGCGGCAGCGCGGGGCGCGGGGCTTGCGGCGCGGCGTCGTGACGTCACGGTGGCGGCGGCCGTGGTTGGCGCAGGGTCCGCTGCTGCAAAGTGTGAATTACGCCGGGCTCGCGCCGGCGGCGGAGTGGAGTGAGGCTCGGGGGAGGGGAGGGGCAGGGCTCCGGCGGCCGAGCTTGCTCGCTGCTCCGCGCCCCCCGTGGTCCCGGCCCCGGACCGCTCGCTCTTTCGCTCGCGCGCCGCGGTGCCCCGGGACGGCTCGGTTCCCCTTTAACGCCGTCCGTCCGCTCGGCCCCTCGGCTCCCGATCGCCCGCTGCAGCCCTTCCCGCCGCCAGCCTCACGGAGGGCTGGGAGGCGACCGCGATCGTCTGCGCCGCCCGCCCGGCGCGCGCCTCGGTCCCGGGTCCCGGCGGCGCGGCCCCCTCGCAGCGCAGGGGCGGGCGGGCGACCGCGGAGTGGCGGGCGCCGCGCTGAGGCAAGGCGGGCGTGTTCAATGGAAGTATGCTACCAGCTGCCGGTGCTGCCCCTGGACAGGCCGGTCCCCCAGCACGTCCTCAGCCGCCGAGGAGCCATCAGCTTCAGCTCCAGCTCCGCGCTCTTCGGCTGCCCGCATCCCCGGCAGCTCTCGCAGGTAACCGCCGCCCCGGGGCCCGCACCCCGCGGCTCAGCGCTTTTGTCTTCTCTTGGAGGGACTAGGGCCATTGTTCCGGGCTCTGTAGGCTGGTCTGTCCGTCTCTGGCTGGACAGCCTTTCACCCTCGGCTGGCCTCAGTGTCCCCGGACTCTGCACCCCCCGCCCGCTGCTTGCCCGTCACGCCCGCGGCTAGCCCCAGCAGTGACTTTGTCCTCCGCTCCTTTCTCCGCATCTCTTTCAAGTTGGGCCCCTTGTCCCTTAGCCGTGACCCCGAGTACACCTGTTCGCCCCCGCCCCCTGGCCCTCCCCCCACACCTGCGCGGCTTCGCGTGCCTTGCAGTGCTGCGCTGGTCCCGAGGTTCTCAGAACAATGGGCCTAGGTGTCCCATTGTGGTCCTCACCCGAACTGCTTCCTTTTAGCGGGTGGGCCTTAGGTGTCAGGAACTAGTGTGCAAAGTTGATGGTTTCGAATCAGTTTTCTCATTTGTTAAAGGAGGTTTTTAGGATAGATACCACTGAACGTGCACAAAGGACTTTGTTTCCGATGCCCCAACACCAGTTGCTCCTAAGCATTTAAATTTTTTTTTCTATGAAGTCTTTGGCTCAACTCCGTAGTTGGGTTGATTTTGGTTGCCAGATTTAGAATTACGAGACAGAAAGAATTTTACTTTGTTTACATATGAACCGGGTGCCCTCATTGCTTGCTGCCAGAAGTTTTGTATTTATGAGGTTAATTTTGGGGATGGGTACTAGGGAAGTGTACTTAGGGTCTCACACTTGCTAGGCTTGCATTCCAACCAGGAGCCTCAGCCATTTATTTGTTTGTTTATGGCAGAGCCTTTCCAAATTGTTTAGCCTTGCCTTTAACTCATTATTCCCCTGCTTCAGACTTCCAAGTAGCAGGCCTGATCCATCACGCTGGGGCCCATCCATGATCATGTTGTAAAATAAAATATTCTCATTTTTCCTCTTACTTGGTATTACCTTTTATGGCAGCCTATTTTCTCCCCTCAATTATATTTTAACTCTCATGAACAAGGTATTTTTTTAGTTTTATTTATTTATTTTTGGTTCTTTGAGACAGGATTTCTCAGTGTAGACCAGGCTAGCCTCGAACTCAGAGATCTGCCTGGCTCTGCCTCCCAAGTGCTGGGATTAAGGTGTGCACCGCCACTGCCCAGCGAGCAAGGTAGATTTTTCACTAAATTCTACTTGTTATTTCCTTTTTTCATTATTTATTTATTTTGGTCTGCAGGATAGATAGAGTAAGAGGCTCTATTTGAGTGTCCTTTTGAGGAATTCTTATTTATTTAAAACCAGGCAGTGGTGGCGCACACCTTTAATCCCAGCACTTGGGATGCAGAGACAGGCAGATCTCAGTGAGTTTGAGGCCAGCTTAGTCTACAAAGTGGGTTCCAGGACAGCCAAGACTGTTACACAGAGAAACCCGGAGAATAAGTAAATAAATAATTAAATAAAGTCAGACTCTTTCCTGATACAAGGTAGTATGCTAATGGATTCAATGTAAAATACTAAGTGGGATTTGAAATAATACTTTTGTTACTTACTTAGCTGTTTTTATTATTGCTTAGCATATTTTAAAGTACCAGAATTCAAGAGGTAGTAAAGCACTGGTGAGAGGGTTTTTAATAATAATAATTAAAGGTCTTCAATGGAAGTAACTTTTTCATTTCTAAACACTGTTTGCTTCCCCAGATCAGCAGACATGGCACTCACTTTCAGCTACATATAAGTAGTAAAGGCAGTCAGTCACCTTATATAAAGTTATACAGTATGTGTTATGTGTCCCTGCTCCCTGAGGAGGAAATGAACGAGAGGGAGGATTCCAAGGAATGGAAAACCAGGCTGGTCCCAAGAGTTGTACTCAGTGTCTTAATTAACCCACAAAGACCAATTTAAGTTCCATTTTTTTCTTTGCTCATTCCTTGACTAAGATTTAAATGGGTAACGGAATTTTAAAACTACGATTGTGGCAAAGCAAATACTGTAGAATTACCCTATTTTACTAGCTCTTAAAACTTGTAAACAATTTCTAGATCTCCAAGAGAGTATATTGGAACTCCTTAGGTTTGAGACAGAAAATTTTTTTTAATGTGTATTTTTCTCCCGGACCAACATTGCTCAGTGTTACAGGGATTATAAATGTACCCAAGGCTAAGGTGTGTATATTATCTTGATCAAGGCTTCGTGTATCACTTAACTCAGTATTGATACTGAGTACTTTGGGGGAGACATGGGGATATATAATGGAAAAAAACAAGGTTTTCCTATTCAGAGCTCTTTAAAACAAGCATTTGATTGAATCACAAGCTTCCATTAGCCTTGAATCTTTAGTTCCTAAGTTTAAGGTTACAGAACTTGGCAGAAGTTTAGGTGGTTTTGTAATTTTATTTGAGACTTATTTTTTTCTTTAGTTACTAAGTAGAATTTTAATTACAAATTTTTATTTTAAAATAAATTCAAAACTAGCTATCATTTCAGCTCTTTATTTTCACCACAGTGTTGGAGCCCAACTCATAGTAGGTGATTAATGAATATTTCAATAAATGAATAGATGAAATTACCTCAGACTGAGCTGAGCATCAATTTTAGATATGAAACAGTATGAGATCAATGTAAAATAATAGGCCATTTATCCAAAATTTGGTTTCAAACATGTAATTGTAGACTAAAAATGATCCAGACAACTAGCAGAGAAAATTCTAAGCAGGCAGCAAAAGTACTCGCTGCCAGATGGGAAGCCTGACCACCCAAGTTCAGTCCTCAGAACCCACACAAAGGTGGAAAGAAAGAACAGGTCTGCATAGCTGTCCTCTGACCTCTGCATTGGAGCTGTGGTATGGTGCCCCCACCCACAGCACACACACACACACACACACACACAACTATAATAAAATTTAAAACAAGACTCGAGCAACCAAAATAGATTTGGACATCATCTCTCTTGAAGCCTGTGAGGTTGAGCAGACTTTTCTAGGTAGCAGGAAATTTGAAATGGAATTACAAGCAGCTACAGGCCGTTCACCCCGCTAGAAACCCAAGTTGACAGCCGACATACCATAAGTGAGGGATGGGGAAGCAATTTTTTCCCAAGCTAGCGTGATTTTTAAAGCCACTGCAGGTATATTTAGCTTATGGACTTGAGTGTTTTGGAACAAAGTGATTATTAGTCAAAAAGTGCCGCACAAAGTCAGATTTTCCAAGGTTTAAAGATTGATACTGTTAACAAAAAAAAAAAAAAAAAAAGATTTGTGTGCCAGTCAATGTTCTGTGCTCAATGGTAAAGCTTCCTGGAGAAGTCACCTCTGCATCACGGACTTCCTTAGGCAGAGGAATCGACACCGTGTCTTAAACCAGTCATATGCTACCTTTTCAGACAGCTAATAGGAGATTCTTGAGTTATTTGAAAAGTGGGCACAATAAGTGAATCCTGTGTGTTGCCACTTTGGATGCCTGTTGCATAGAGGAGCTTAAACCTTAGTCTTTCAGAACATAGTTCATATTGAAAAGAAATAAGGCATAAACCGTGCCGTATTCACCATTGGTGTTTTGCAGATCTATGGCCCAGTAAGTGTGAGAGTCGAGGTGGTGTGTTGAAAGCTGAGGGACTGCTCTTGGGGGTTTGGATGCTGCCCGGGCTAGTTTTATGTCAGCTCGACACAAGCTAGAGTCATTTGGGAAGAGAGAACCTCAATTGGGAAAATGCTCCTACCAGATTGGCTTGTGGGCAGCCTGTGGTGCATCTTTTTGATTGATGGTGGATGAAGAAGGGTCCATCTTACTGTGGGTGGTGCCACCCTTGGGCTGATGGTCCTGAGTACTATAAGAAAGCAGACTGAGCATCTCTCCACAGCCTCTACATCCATTCCTGCCTTCATGTTCTGGTCCAGCTTCCCTGGATGATGAACCTCAAATCAAGTTGCTTTGATTCTGGTGCTTTACCATAGCAATAGGAAAGAAACTAAGATAGAGCCATGGGAATCAAATTTTATTTGGGTTAGAAATTTGAGGTTTAATTTTCAAAATATAAAAATATAAGCATTTTTGCTGACTCAGTTATTAGGATACAGAATATGAATATAAGCTATTATATACAGTCTCATTGTATTGTATTGTATTGTATTGTCCCAGCTAGTCTAAAACTCAGTGTAGTTCAGACTGGCCTCAAATCTGCAAGCTTCCTGCCTTTGCCTGCAATCTCATTTAGAATTCTTATGTTTTCTTTCTTTTTTTTTTTCCTCTTCCTCCCACCCTGTTTTGGTTGTTTGACACAAAGTCTCAGGTAGCCAGGCTAATCTTAAACTAATTATATAACTGAAGATTTTTGAACTTCTGTTCCTCCTACTTTTATTTCCCAAGTTCTGGAATTACAGGTATGCAGCATTGTGTGAAAAATATTTTTTAAGATACTATTTTATACAAAGAAAAACCCACACAAACTCTGGCAAGTACAGAACACTTATAAGACTCCTTGACAGGCGGTGGTGGCACACGCCTTTAATCCCAGCACTCGGGAGGCAGAGGCAGGCGGATCTTTGTGAGTTCGAGACCAGCCTGGTCTACAAGACCTAGTTCCAGGACAGGCTCCAAAGCCACAGAGAAACCCTGTCTCGAAAAACCA
>JAQHUG010000015.1:6148286-6176266 GCA_028555095.1 Dicrostonyx torquatus
ACTCCTTGAATTAGATGTTAGAAAATGTAAAGGATTCACAATTTAAAAAAAAAACTACTTTGATCTTGCTGTCTTAACAGTTCCCTCCCCCCCCCTTTTTTTAAACCCTCCTTATACAGATTGAGAAAAAAAAATCTGTGGGACTATTAGTATATTGGACAAAATCACCTAGGGTCCCGGAATAAACGGGTAACCCAGTGTGGCTGACCTTTAAGCAAGCACTGAAGATTAAGTAGATGTTTCTAAGAGAGAAAGTGTGCATTGTGTAGACACATCTGTTAAAGTCTTCTGTGATTTTGTACAGTTCTCTGGACTCTCAGTGTGATGTCACTATATGATGGTCACTGTGTAGGTTGTGGACAGTTGAAACGTGACTATGACTAAGGACATGACATGTGAGTTGAGTTTTAATGACATAACTGTGTAATTAGCGGTCGAGCAGATGCTAAAGGAAGAATATGGACTCTTGCTTACTGGCAGGATGACAGGTTGATGGATCAGCAGCACATTCTTCAAATGTTGAAAGTTTTCTGTCAGGCTTCTGTTTTGGTACATAAAACTCCCTTTAATAGATACCTTCATGCATGTTAGATAAAGTCTCTGGAATCACTAGCTCATGTCACTCTACAGGTCCCATCCTTTCAAGATAAATAAGCACACTCCTTTCATCTCCACTCGTATGTCACCAGACATCATAAATATTGGCTCCTGTAGTAGATGGGCTGCATCTGCTTTGTTTTGGTTAGAGTAAGCAAGACTGTGTGCGTTCTGAAGTGTTGTTTGAACTATTTGCATTTTTCTACTGAAATTTCTTTTTCATTTCTTACAATCTTTTCTAAGTACTCCAAGTCCAGCATCAGTTTGTAAGTGTGCATTATGCAAAAATTTTTAATGTTGCTTTTCACAGAGCTACCCACGAACTCTGATAGGGGATAGCGGGCATGAGGTTTACTGCTGCTTTGGGGCTTGCTTGACAGTTTTGATTACTGCTCCATGGCTCCACCTACTGGTAGAGATGGATCTTAATTTTCACAAGATAATGACTACATGGTTTTTAACTTGGTAGCCTGAGTTTCAGCAAAGCCTACACTACTCAAATTTCGAATAGACCAAAATACTGCTTTGGACCATTAAAAGTATTTGTCAAATGGTGCTTAATTAAGAGATACTGTTTTTTCTTTAGAAATAAAAATAAAAAATTACTGTTCATTCCAGAGTAATATCTACATGTCTGATTCTTTAGCTGATACTTTTAAAATGAGTAGTACTATTCCCATTCCTGCCCAATAGCAGACAGAGCCCTGACTATTAAGTACCTTTATGGAAGCATCTTTATTCCAACTGCCTTCCTCCTACTAATTTCACCTGCCTCAGTTATGACAGTATGTGGACTGTAGTCAGAATTGTAGGTTCATGGGTTATGAATTTTGATGGCCTATGAATATGAGTAAAGAAAATGAATCTGACACAATTTGGTCTCTATTTGAGGAGATAACCTTCACTCAGGGCTTTTCAGAACATATTGGAAGTATTTCATTCCAGGAGCCATGTTCTGAGAAAGCTAAATCATGCTGTCAAGACAATTGACCCAGGCTAGTGAGGGATTGGAAACCACTTTGTCTGATGGGTGACTAAAACAATTAGAGATCCTTTGTTTGGAGGGAAAAGGATGCAGGTTTCATCCAGGAGGAGTCGAGTTGGAGGTGCATGCGGCTATGCATGTTGGCAGAGCACTGCTGTCTTCTCGCATCTGAGGTCTGTCTTGTGAATGAGAGGAGGAGAAGGGAGAGCGACAGATCTGGACTTGTCCTGCGTTCCCACTTGTTGTATCCTGTTTGCATTTTGGGTCAAATGTCTCTAATGTGACTTTAGTCTGTGCATTCTCTTTTCCTTCATTTTAACACACATGAAAGCATGTATCTTAGTTACATTTCTGTTGCTATGAAGAGACACCGTGACCAATATAACTTACAGAAGAAAGCATTTAATTGGGGCTTGGTTACAGTGTCAGAGAGTAAGTCTCTGATCATCATGGCAGGAAGCATGGCAGCAGACAGGCAGATAGGCCTGACACTGGAGCAGTAGCTGAGAACTTATACCCTGATCTACAGGCAGAGGGACTGGGCCTGGCCTGCCCCTGTGGCCTGCCCCTCCTTCAAAAAGCCATACCCCCTTCTCCTCCCTAAACAGTTCATCACCTGAGAACCAGACTCTCAGATATAGAAGCCTATGGGGCCATCCTCATTCAAACCACCACAATGTATTACTGAGGGTGGATGGCCCAACAGCTGGAGCAGTGAGGACTGGAAGAGGGATCTTTTTTTTTTTAAAATATTTATTATGTATACAATATTCCTTCTGCGTGTATGCCTGAAGGCCAGAAGAGGGCATCAGACCTCATTACAGATGGTTGTGAGCCACCATGTGGTTGCCGGGAATTGAACTCAGGACCTTCGGAAGAGCAGGTAATGCTCTTAAGCACTGAGCCATCTCTCCAGCCCCCTAAAGAAAGAGTTTTTTTGTTTTTTGTTTTTTTTTGGTTTTTTTTTTTTTTCGAGACAGGGTTTCCCTGTGGCTTTGGAGCCTGCGCTGGAACTAGCTCTTGTAGACCAGGCTGGTCTCGAACTCACAGAGATCCGCCTGCCTTTGCCTCCCGAGTGCTGGGATTAAAGGCGTGCGCCACCACCGCCCGGCCAAGAGGGATCTTTGTAATCGGAGACTGCTCCTTTGTTTCCAGGTGCCCAGACCTGAATAATCACACAGAAATTATATTAATTACAACACTGTTTGGCCAATAGTTCATGTGTTTTCCTAGTTAGCTCTTATATTTTAAATTAACCCATTTTGTTAATCTGTGTATCGCCTCAAGGCTGTGGCTTACTGGGTGAGGTTCTGGCTCTGGCATCTGTCTTCTTTGTCAGCTACATGGCCACCTACTCTCTCTCTATCTCTTCCAGCCGGGCTATAGAAGCAGGTTCTTCATTAACCAATGGTAAACATAATCATAGCATACAGAGGGGAATCCCACATCATCTTCCCTTTTCTGTCTAAATAAAAAGGAAGGTTTTAACTTTAACATAGTAAATGTTACAAACAAATGTAACAAAACAGGTTCAAGCAAGAATTAAAGTTAGAAAGAGCCCAGGAGGATATGATATGACCTAAGTAAACAGGAAGTGCATTGTAAGCAACTTCCAAAACTCTAAAATTGACAGAGACATCTCGCTGCTTAGACAGTCACCCAAAGTTCTTCTGTAACGTTGGGGCATCCATATTTAGCCTATAGACCCATGGTATCTGGCAGACTTCCACGAAGAAGGAAATTTGAATGACTGCTTTGCCTATATTGGCAGTTTGTCAGTCACTTCTGTATCCTGCAGAATGTCTGGCAGATTCTTTTTTGAAGCAAGAATCCTGAAGGATCATCTTGCCTTCTTTAGGCAGTTCAGCAGTCATTTTTCTGTGGGTCCTACATGTCCAGTTTAAACAGCATAATATCAAGCAGTTTCTTGCCCAAATGGCTAGCAAATTCCGTAAGGAGACTCTTCAATGCCCACTTGAAGTAATTGCTGATGCCAGGAACAGACATGTCTCACTATTGAGAAAAGTGTAAGTTCTTAAAACATTTTAAATGTCATATTCTGTAGGTCTTCGAAGTGATGAAGATTATCTAATTGAAATATATCTCTATATATCTAGAAAACCTAACTTGACTAAAAGCTTGATTATTATAGATGACTATTAATCTGTAATTTTAAATTATTACATTTTTAAATGAGATGTATAAACATAATATCTTAATCAAGATCAGAAATACATATACACAGTGTAGCAAATCTACCTTAAATTTGTATCAATAGGCCAAGATCCATACCAATGCAAAGTATTTATCTCTATATCATATCCCCCTTATTTATTTATTCATTTTTTAGAAATTGACTGTGACCATTATTATAACCAACTTTTAAAAATGAAAATAAACATTTATAAACAACTGGGAATTTGGGTGTAGTTTTCTCCAAACTGTTTCCTGCTGCTTGTTGGGCAAAGTATTTTTAGGGTTTATGGACACCTTTTGGGAAGGGGGCCTTATTTCTTCAAACCACATTAGCGTAGAAGAACCCATAGGTTCTCATCTTCTGTGGAAACAAAAGCAGACCTTTTTTCCCAAAGTAACATATCCTTGGACTCAAATGTTAATGTCAAGATACCTTTATGTTGGTTTAACTTAGCAGCCCCCAGAACCAAATGTCTCTCTGCAGTCAAAAAATTCAGAGAAAACACTATAATATATATAATCCTGACCCTCTGTGTATATTCTATCTTTATGTGTTTTTTCTTTACTCCTTTAATATATGACTGTCATACTCTTTTATATTGCTTTTGCTGTCTCTTTTAAAGACTTTGTTTTATTTTTTTAAACTATTAATTTCTTTTTCTAACTGTCTATACTTTTTCTTTTTTCTCCCAAGCCTACGTACATTTTTTTAAACATATTATGTCTTGTTTAGAAGTCTTTTATGTCTGAATCTGCCCTGTTGTATATTTGTAATAATTTTCTGATCAGGAGCACCTTTTTTTTTATGCTAAGTTGGTCTGGGTAAGACTAAGACTGCCCAGTTCAACATGGTAGAGGTATGTTCACCACCAGCTCTGTGAGCCATGCTCACTACCCCAACTCCAAGAACACAGCGGGTCCGTGTTGCCGTTAAGCAAGTTCTAGTATTCTGCTCACAAACCCCAAGTGCTCTGTAGCAAGACCTCTTGAAAAGGTCAAAGCTATTCATGCCAGCACAAACCAGGAAGCTGGCTTTTAAAGAAGCTGTGCCTCTGCTTGTGGCCAGCAGACAGAGCCCACCCCAGAAAATGCTGCTACTAAGAAGCCATGCTTAACTCTGTTCTTTTGTGTCTAGACTTCCTTCCCAAGCCGTGCTTAACTCTGTTCTTTTGTGTCTAGACTTCCTTCCCAAGCTCTCTCAGGTTTTATGCGGAGGTAGTTGGCCCATGTTGGTGCCATGTGTAAGCAGAGACTGATCCTTTGTTTCCGGGTGCCCAGACCTGAATAATCATACAGAAATTATATTAATTACAATACTGTTTGGCCAATAGCTCAGGCATTTTCCTAGCTAGCTCTTATACCTTAAAGTAACCCATTTATATTAATCTGTTCATTGTGGTGAGACCGTGACTTACCTGGTAAGGTCCCAGCCCTGGCATCTGTCTCCTTTGGCAGCTACATTGTGCCTCTCTGACTCCACCTACTCTCTGTATAGGTCTTTTCCAGCCTGGCTATATTCTGCCTGCTATAGGATAAAGCAGGTTGTTCATTAACCAGTGGTAATAAAGCATATTCATAACAGACAGAGGGGACTCCCACATCAGATCTTGACAGAACACTATAATAAATGTTAGTTACTGTAATTGGTGCTTCTGATAGGGAGCCAGCGAGGCTTGGAGACTAGCCTATCTGAAGCATCACGCTGAACTTCAAAAGGGGCTGTTCCATTCCAACTTCTTCACCCTTAAGCTTTTTTTTTTAGCTTTTAAATTTACTTTTTTTATATACAAATTGAAATTTATATTTGTGGAATAGTACCAGAGTTTAATCTATTGTGTGTTTCTTCAGAGTGACAATTGAATTAAATAAATGCTTAGAAAAGTAATGCTATTACTTGAGAATTTACTTTTAGGACTTTATCCTGAGTAACTAGAATTAGAAATGTTGATAAAGATTAATTGTCAAGGATATTTATCCCATTATTTGCCATTGTGAAAAATTAGGAGCAACAAATAATTTCTAAATGGCTAAGTACAGTTTCTTATTGTGGAATATGGTAATTAAATTATTTCTGTGTCATGCAGCTACTTAAATGCTTTGAAGAGCTTAAAGTATATAATAGCTTTGATCACATACAGTGAAATACATTTATTTTTATTTTTATAATGTATAGTTACTAAGGTGAATTTAAGAATATTTAATTGTGTAAGTAAAATGCTTAAAATATAATTAAGTGAAGAAAATTTGGTATATCCTAGATTTCCAATTTAATTAAAAGAAACTCAATGTATATAGATATACACACAAACACACTCGCAAAAAGAACGAGCTAGCTATCTCCAAATGTTAACACTGTCTCAGGATGATGAAATTGAAGTAATTTCTGGTTTTTATTCAGATGGTTTACATAATCAGCTTATATTACTAGTTTGTCAATTAACAGAACTCTTCCTTTCAAATGAGTATTTAGGAATGAAAGAGGAAAGCCAACTGCCTTGGGGTGAGGCAGCCGGCAGACAGAGGGCCTGCCTCCTGCGATTGTAAATTCCTCTTTAGGGTGATGGAGACAGTGGCTTGAAAGGTGATTGAGCATCCTCTGCCGCCTTCCAGACTCACCGGTTCGTAGTTCTGGGTCGCCCAGGCTCCACAGGTCTGCTTGCCTAGTCTGCTTCTCTACTAGGAAGCAGTTTCGTCCTGCGGGAGGGGATGGGAAACAACATGGAATTATTGTTGGAGGAACTATCTGATCACAGCAGGTGAGATGGTCTTTAAAAAATGGCACAGGTCAGTTAGGAGTTAGGCCCTGGGAGCCAGTCGCCTTTGTGGGGCCAGACATTCCTACTTGTTAGATTTGGGAGAGCCTGCATATTACAAAGCAAGTAACAGAGATCCTGGTGGGAAGAAGCAGACAAAGAAGCTTTTCCTCCCTTCCTCCCTGTCTTCCTGCATTTCATCTGGTGAGGGAAACCAGGGCCTCTCTCGCATGCCAGCAAGGCTCTGCCCCTGAGCTATCTCCTAGGCGTTTGCTCTGACCATGCTGCCGCGTTATGGGAATAGGTAAGGCATCAGGCCAGTGCAGGCGGCAGGAGGCAGGCCAGGCCTCATGGGACTTCTGAGGAGCATCCTCCAGGCGTCAGTGGTTGCGAGTTTTAAAATGTTTGGTTTGTTACTGAATTCACAACTTAGGTGTCTTGTTAAAGTTTATGTGTAACGGTTCAGCATCCTGCACCCAGTAAACGTTAGTTTTATATTTCCTTTCTCTCTGATCTCTTTGTCTCTATGTTATTCTCCCAGTGTATACCTTTAGACTTGGAAACTATTCATCATCCTATTAGACTTTTCAGCAAATAAAGTGAGTAAACTTCTCACAAACTCAGTATATGGTAATAAAAAGTGCGTGAGCTTTGCCAGTCACCGAGTTCTGATCCAAGGACAAATTATAATATAAAAATACTGAATTTGCCTAATGTGGTGTCACACACCTGTAGTCCCAGTGTTCTGAGATTCATAGTGAGTTTGAGGCTAGCCTGGGCGGAGACTGCAGATCCAACCAGGTCTCCGCCCATGTCACATTTACCAGCGTCTGAGTTGTCACTGCATTCATGGCTAGTAGTCAAAAATAGAGAACTGTGAATCCCAAAACTTTTAAGGAGTATTAAATTTTTGCCATTCATTTTCAGTGATAGGGATGGTTTTGATTTCATTGTTATTTTATCTCTTCATTTATAGTAATCACTAGAAAATACGGAGTCTTGTATTGATTCTGTTCCTTTTTTACCTTAATATTGAAAGTTTGTTAGGTTTTCATTATAACAAAATATCAGAGATAAGTAACTTATAAAGAGACGAGGCTTATTTTGGTTCCTATTTTATACATTTCAATTCATGGTCAGTGGCTGTGCTGCCTTGAGCCTGCGGTGAGGCAGCACACCATGTTGAGGGCCTATATTACAATAAAACCTCCTCTTTAGGCCAGGAAGTTAGGAGAAGAAGCCAGGGTCCCACTGTTTCCCTTTAAGACTGCCACCGACCTGAGTGCCTCCTAACAGTGCCCTGCTGGGAATCAGTCCTTTACTACCTGGAACTTGGAAGACACATCAGATCCAACTGTGGCTTTTTTTTTTTTTTTTTTTTTTTGAGACAAGGTTTCTTTGTGCAGTCTTGGAACTCAAACTCACATCCACCTGCATCTGCCTCTGCCTCTCAAATGCTGGGACTAAAGGCGTGTGCCCCCACACCCTGATCTGAAACCTAATTTTAAAACTTATTAGATTGGGGCTGAAGAGGTGGCTCAGTGGTTAAGAGTACTTGCTGGTCTTGCAAATGACCCAGTTTCAGTTCTTAGCACCCATATGGCAGCTCTCGGCTGTCTTAACTGCAGTTCCAGGGGATCTGATGCCCTCTGTGGCCTCCGTGCACACCAGTCATACACATGGTGCACACATACAGGCTTTTGCATGCATGCACACTCACATGTCAAAATACTCATGCACATAAAAAGTAAACAAATCTTTTTAAAGAATTGGTGGATCATAAATATGCCATATTTTAGTAGTACTACTTGCTGTTCTGAGTTACATGCAACACAATGTTTCTTCTCCAAACCATTTTAATGCTTTGTCAGCTAGATTTTCATAAAATTAGTGACTTAGAGAAAAGATTTGATAACCTTTTGTTTAGTCTTAACTTTTTTTGCCGTGAATATTTTGAAATGCCCTTCTGGTTCCCCAGACATCGTTAGACAAACCCTAAGACAGTAGTACTCTATATTAAGTTTCCAAACCAGTGAGTGTTAAGGTTTCTCATTTTCAGGGCTGAAGAGATAAGGTGGCTCACTAGCTACGAGCACTTCCTGTGCAGTCATGAGGACTGGACTTTGTCTCTGAGCACCCAAGTCTGGCCACTTACACCTCAAACCCCAGCTCCAAGTGATCACAGTGCTCTTCTGAGCTGTGGACACCTGTACAAACTTGTGCACACACACAGACACATTGTGGTGCTGTGAAGGAAAATGGCTCCTAGTGGCCCATAGGGAGTGACACCATTAGGAGGTGTACCCTGTTGAAGGAAGTGTGTCACTGTGGGGGAGGACTTTGAGGTCTCATATGCTCTAGCTATACCTAGTGTGGCCCACATTATCCTTCTGTTGCCTGTGGATCAAAATGAAGAACTAAGATGGAGAACTCTCAGCTCCTTCCCTAACACCATGCCTGTCTATCTGCATTCTTGCCATGACAATAATGGACTAAACCTCTGAAACTGTAAGCTATCCCCAATTTAATGTTTTTCTTTATAAGAGTTGCCATGTCTAGTGTCTCTTCACAGCAATAAGCACCCTAAGGCACACACATGCACATGCACGCACACACAATAATCTTATTAAAGTAACTCTAAGGAGAGGAAAGCGTGCAAAGGGATAGGAAGTGCAAGCAAAGCAAAAGCAGCCTCCCATGCCAGCAAAATGGTTCTAGAAAATTGTATGGCTAATGGCATGGCAAGTTGGCCTGGTGGCTAAGGGTACTCACCACCATGCCTAACAACCTGAGTGTGATCCCGGAATTCACATGGTGGACAGAGAAAGCAGATTTCAAGTTGTCCTTTGATATGGGATGCCCTTTCATATGCCGTGAATATGTCTTATTACCATTGGTTAATACAGAAGCTTTTTTGGTCAATAGTCAGGCAAAATAGAGCCAGGCAGGAAATCCAACCAGAAAGACAGGGAGAAAGAAGGAGGAGTCAGGGAGATGCCAGCGGCCACGAGAGAAGCAAAATGTGATGTAACAAACTATGAGCCTCATGGTAAAATTTAGAATAATAAAATTGGGTTGATTTAAGAGCTAGTTAATAATAAGCCTGAGCTAATAGGCCAAACAGTTGTAATTAATATTAAGCCTCAGAGTGGTTATTCATGAACTGGCAGGCAGGAAATCTCCAGATACAAATGGCACCCAATATGGGGAATGGATAGTTTAAAAAAAAAAAAACAGGAACTGGCGGATGGGAGAAAAACCTCCAGTTACAGTCCTTTAACCTTCACATATGCAAGTATGCGCACACACAAACACACACAAAATAAATAATAAATGTTTAAAAAGAAAACAAAGTTTGCAGATGGAAATTGAGGGCCTAACCAATTCCCTGAAGGTTTCAGGAGTGTGCCTGACATAATGAGCTGCTGCTTTCTGTGCTCTGTCATACCGCCTTACTTCCTCTTCTCTGTAGCTGTAGACATACGCCTTTTACATTTCTCATGTTTCTCCCCTCTCCTGAGGTGTGGGAGAGGAGTCATTGCATAGCCTGGGCTCGCTTTGAATTTGGAATCTTCCTGCTTCCATCTCCCAAGTGCTGGGATTACAGTTGTGTGCCTCCACACCTTACCTTTTTCCTAAGTTTTATTCCTCAGTTCAGTTGTCTTCATGACTCTAGGTCTTTGGGAATGGAATCAGAGTTTGAATGCTCGAAAGGGACAGGTCAAATAATTCCAACCCAGCATTTTAAATTTAATTGCTAAGGCTGAAAGATATGTGAAAGGTTACACAGCTGGAAAGTGGAGAAGTTAGGGGTGTAGGAAGTTCAGTCTGTATTTCCTGTGTGGCTTTTCTCCCTGATCATAGTCTCCCTATGAAAGGGTTGGGCTATAGAATTAATTTCTTTCAGCCAGGCAGTGGTGGCGCATGCCTTCAATCCCAGCACTTGGGAGGCAGAAGCAGGTGGATCTCTGTGAGTATGAGGCCAGCCTGGTCTACAAAAGCTAATTCAGGGCAGGCTCCAAAGCTACAGAGAAACCCTGTCTCGAAGAAACAAAAACAAAAAAATGTCTTTCATTTTATTTTTTGTTTCTTCAGACAGGGTTTCTCTGTAGCTTTTGGAGCCTGCGCTGGAACTAGCTCTTGTAGAGCAGGCTGGCCTCGAACTCAGAGAGATCTGCCTGCCTCTGCCTCCCTAATGCTGGGATTAAAGGCATGTGTCACCACCTCCCAGCTTAGAATTTCCTTAAGTGGAAATATTTGTTTGAATAACAGGTCTTTAACACATTGGAGCATTTCTTTAGAGATTAGAAAAAGTTAGAATGCAATTCTAAAAATAGCTCAACTACTTTTAATTAAAATATAATCAGAGACAAAGCAGAGTTGGTGAAAGTGTTATGGACCAGCTAGAAAGTGTTATGGACCAGTTAGAAACACAGCATCTGACTTGTTGAAGTGTTGTTTATGTGGATGTAACGAAGACACCCTTCCTTAAAGAAAGACATCTCACTTGGATTTTAAAATTAATTTCTGAATGTCTTTTTGGCCCAGGGAATAAAAAAGAGAATGTTGCTGATGCACAGTGCTCATTTTATAACAGTGTGTTTACTGTGTATGAAATGAGTAGTGGAGGCTTTTGTTTCCAATTTTCAATTTTCTTCATCTCTTTTTGTGTCAGTTCATTGTGAACATTTAAGAAAAACAATAAAATAAGGTGAAAAAAATCAATTTTAACAAGAGCAATGACATCTGATTCTTAGAAAACGATAACAATTAACAATAATGTCAGAAGATTTGATCATTTTTAAGAAATACATTTAAAAATGTGCACAGCTTCTTATAGCAAAGGAAATACAACAAAGGATTGTTGGGGGGAGGAGAATACTTTCATATTGTCGAAGACTGAGAAGACAAATATTGGCAATGATGAAAGAATGAGTTCATTCTTCGTAAAAACTTATTTGTGTGTGCGTGTGAGAGAGAGACAGACACACACAGAGAGAATAGGAATGGAACTGGAATTTAGAGGTGGCTGTATCTCAAACCTGGTTCCTCTGGAAAGGCAGTCATTGCTCCTAACTGCTGAGCCACGCCTTGCAAATGAAAAATTTTAATGTGAATATAGTAACTTTTTGAATCTTGGAATTTGTAAATGTAGCATTTGCGTTCAGATTTATGTCCATCGTTTTTTTAAAACATTTGTGTGTGTGTGTTTGTGTATGTGTGTGCGTGCGCCTGTGCATGCTACAGTGTGTATGGAGTCAGGACAACTTTCAGGAGTCAGTCAGATCTTTCCTTCTGCCATGATTGTACCAAGCTTGGTAGCAGGCACCTTTACCTGCTAAGCCATCTTGTCATCCCTGCACACAGATCTTTGATGACTCTTTGTGACTGGTATTTCAATATTCATCAGTGGAGGAATGGTTAATCTATAGTATTTTAGTTATCTTTCCAGTGCTGAGGCCCAAAGCCAGGGCCTCCGATGTGCCGGACAGGCACTCTACTAGGTAGTCGCATCCCTGACTCAATTGATGATGTTTTAATTAAGCAGAAAACAGTATTCAATGAGATGATGCCATCTAGTGAGATTTATCATGGGAAAATTATACAGCTGTTTGAGTGAGGGAATAGATTAGTATTTATGTTGCCTGGTTGCCTTTCCTCCCTCCTTCCTTCCAGGGAGTGAAGGTGTTTTTGAGATATCACTCTGTACAGCCCAGACTTGCTTCCACCTCTGAGTGCTGCCATGCAGGTGTGTGCCACCGTGCGTGGCTTATTAATGTAGCTTTCTAGGGAGCATCTGTATTTGTGGGTGAAGTCATGGATGATGTTAAAGATACTAATGTGTGCATTTGTCAGACTTGTAAGGTGCAGTATAATATTTTTTTACTATTTATTTATTATGTATACAATATTCTTTCTGTGTGTATGCCTGAAGGCCAGAAGAGGGCACCAGACCCATTACAGATGGTTGTGAGCCACCATGTGGTTGCTGGGAATTGAACTCAGGACCTTTGGAAGAGCAGACAATGCTCTTAACCGCTGAGCCATCTCTCCAGCCCGGTGCAGTATAATATTAATGCATCTGGTTTTGGATAGTGAAAATTGTGGTAATTTTCACTGTCTTTGGTGATTTTTGTTATATAATGAGAACTTTCTTTGTAATCTAAAATCAGCAAAGATATTGTTTGAAACCTTTGATTTGCATTTATTAGTTCAGCTTGAACATTGTTGAAGTAGAATTTTAAAACTATAAAAAGACTTGGCTCTAGTTAATTTAATGAAGTAGTGATATTCACCACTGTATTTATGAGCCTGGTTTTAACTATAAATATAGATGAATTTTTTTATTCAAGTAAACAGATGTTCTTCAACCTCTTTGCATTGAGAAGTTTTACCATAATTAATTTATAATGATTTTTACTCTTAAGGAATTCCTTCCATATACTGTATTATGATCATATTTATTCCCCCCCACACACACACAATAGCCTCTGTGTGTTTTAAGGAAAGACTCTTAATTTCCCATCCCCCCAAATTTCCTCATCCTCTGGCCTGTAAAATCTTCCTTCCCCTTTCCCATAGTGTTCCCTAAGCATCAAGTGTGGAGGCTGTGTTGTAAGTTGCTTTCTGCATTTGACCAGCTGTGACTTTTTGTAATGATCTCTCCTGCAAAAAGAAAGTCTGATATGGAGTGAGAGCCACAGTTTCCTGTGGGTGCAAGGAGAAGTTTAGAATGCGGTTTAACCGTTTAGGAAAGTGGCCGTCACAGGTTTCATGGCCTCACCAGCCACGGGTAAGTTTACAGTGCCAGCATGAGCACCTTCCTGTTGAGCAGGCTTAGGTCTAGTTAGGTTTTGCTCACCCCCAGGATATGAGGGCCACGGTTGCACCTTTTAGAATATCTTACCATGCTGCTTGTTGCCGCGGTTTGCTGAAGCTACAGGATAATGGCTGACAGGTTGTGAGCCTGTCCTCTGAGGAGGCCTCCAGGTCAGATCCAGATGGATTCTTCAGGATCCCATGTCCAAAGTGTAGTCCAAAATGCAAAAACGCATTTTTCTGAAAAGTACCAGGGACAACAGCCATACCTGCATTGTTTGAAGGTCTCAGGGACTCCCCGAGCAACAACTCAACAGAATTCCTGGGCCTGGCTCTGGGACATTTGTTAGTCCATGGTATTGCAGGAACATAGTCAACCTTAATTGGAGTAACTTCAAAGGCAACATATATGCATAGCTGTGTGTGTGTTTATGTATGAGGTGTGCTGATGGTCAGGGAGGGAGATAAAATTCTAAGCAGGCATACTCCCCAGTGGCCTTCCCAGTCATCCTGCATTATCCCTCTTCTCTCCCGCAGTTTGTCGTTCCTCCTCCCTCCACAGGTACGTCTTCCCCGCTCAGCTTTTGCCCATTTCCCTTTCATAACAACTGTGTCCTATCCTCCTTGCTAGTGGTCCTGTGATTGTTGTCCCCTCCCTATCACAGTCCCTTTTAAACTTTCCTGGTATCTGTGGTCTACAAGTAAAAGATCTGTGCTACTTCACTTAGTATCCTGTTTTGTTGTTCTGTTTGTTTACCTGCAGATTCAACTGTGAAGAAGACTGCAGCCACACTGAATAGTGCTTTAAGGATATAGTATGGGAGAAACATCAATTTCAATGGGAAACAAAGGAAAGCTATGATGGGTAGTTTCAAAAAAAAAGTTTTAATTGCATACCTCACGGCTTGGAAGGAAAATTTTTGGTGTAAAATTTAACTTACTGAACTATCTGAGGATCTCTTTATGTGGAATACAAAATCTAGAAAGTCTTGAAAAGGTATGGGCTAGGAGAGAGCACAGGTGACTGAACTGAGAGCGGAAGGGCACATGCAGAGAGCACAGAATCTTCTCTCTTGGGCAGACCTGCTTTTTACTGTTGAGTCTTGAATGTTTTTAGAGCAGGATGACCACTTTAAAAAGATAAAACTGGGCAGGAAATCATGGGAAGCAAACGTACAGGCTCAGAAAGGCAAATGCTGCACGCTCTCTCTCACATGGAAACTAAGTTTAACTGTGTGTGTTTACATGTGTGTGTTTATGTGTAGGGGAAAGGCCACAAAACTTGAAGTGGGAGATAGTAATGGATTACATGTAAAGGGACAGCAGGAGAGCCAGGTGGAGCAGGGAGAGACGTGGAAAATCGTGAGGGAGGGAAACTATGAAAATTACATGAAGAAAGCCAAGATTGTATGTATTGTTTAAAGAAGTGAATGAATAAGAGTCAAAGCAGTTCTCTGTAGTGCAGACAGATACAGTGTTGAATACTGTGTATCAAAAATTCCGGCAGGAACCTCATAGTATGACCTTACTTAGACTAAATATCTTATATTCATGATTACATGAGATCATTTGCCTTTGTAGACACGTACAGACCAAGATGCACTCGGAGAAGAGAGCTAAAGAGCAGATGAGAGGCAGCTGTGTACCAGCAAGACCAAAGCTTGCTGGATTCAGAAGGAACGGGGAGAGGGAAGCTTTCAGGAGCACAGCCCTCTCAGTGCTTTGACTTTTGACTTCAAGGACTGGGGGAGAAGAAATTTCTTTTGTTATAACTCATTCAATTTGTAGTACTGCGTTATAGCAGCTGTAGAAAATGAACACAAATAACATTGATTGCTTCTGTTTTATTGTGTGTATTTGGGTGGGGTTGGGGGGTAAGGGTACCATTTGGAGACCTCAGAGGATAACTTTGTGGTATTTTCTACTTTTACATGGGTTCTGGAACTGAGATAACCAGATTTACATATAAATACACAGTTGCAATGTATTTTTATACATGTGCTTATTTGGTAGTTCATGAATTTAAGTGCCTTTGGATTTAGGAACCAGGAAACCTTTTACAAAGTGAGACCTGTGTACTTGACTCTAAAGACAGATTGGAGTTGCCTTCCAAAGTCGCAATGCTGGGCTTTGTACCTTTGATGCCATTGCTACTGTCTAGGTCAGGAAACTCTTGACCTGTCACTAGAAGTCTGTTTCCTCAGGGAGTTGAAATGATTTTATTTTGTTTGTTTTTGAGACAAAATCTTACTAAGTGGTCCTGGCTGTCCTGAATTCACTCTGTAGACCAGGCTGGTCTTGAATTCACAGAGAGATCCATCTGCCTTTGCCTCTCAAGTGCTGGAATTAAACTTGTGTGCCACTATGACCAGCCAAAGCAGACATAATTTTAGAATGCAAGTCAATCATGTCAGCCAGCTAAAAATAGCGAGTTTTTTTGTGCACATAAAACTCAGGTTCTTTTTCGTGGTGTGGCCTGCGTGGTTGACCCCACTCTCCTTCTCTTCCTCCGTTCTTCACAATTCTCTTCTGTCTGGGAATGGGCCAGCGTTAGTACTCAAGATTCTCCCGTGACTCTGCCACCCAGTACCAGTCCAGTGTTTGCAGAACTTCCTTTGGTCCCCATCTGTCTCATCCTTGTTTGGTTTGACATTGCTTCTCTACCTGCTGTCTGTCCCATCTCCCCTGCCACCTCTGCCACCACAGGACACATGGTTAGCACATAGGGGACATGTGTCCCTTATCCACCGATTAAGGTTCTGGACAGAGTAATAAGAAAAACTCCTAGTCTTATTCTTAGGTAAGAACAGAGACCACCATAAGCTTCCCTGGGCTCAATCTCAAATTATTTTATAATTTCGTATTATAATGTCATCTTCATGTTTGTCCTGTTTCTAAATTGTCTTTAGTTTTGCTGGTTCTCTCTTATTCTCTAATTTATGTAACCCTCACATAATAATTTACTGGAATTAGGGACTGGAGAGATGGCTCAGTGATTAAGAACGCTGACTGCTTTTCCAGAGAACCTGTATTTGATGCCCAGCACCCACATCGTGGTTCAAACTGCCTGTAACTCCAGTTCCAGGGGATTCAACACCTTCTGGACTCCATGGGTACCAGCCTGTAGGTAGATGAAGATATACAGGCAAAACACACACACACACACACACACACACACACACACAAATAATAATAAAAAAAAACCCAAAGTCCATAAAAAAAAAAGAAAAGAAATGTAGGGGACAATAGTCAGTTGTTCATAGCATGTAGCTGTGAGTGGAGCCTCGGGGATTTGAACCAGGCTTTTTCCAGTTGAGATTCCTGTGCTATGCTGGGAATTGGGGGCTTTGGGGCTGTGTGGGGCCTGGGGGAGCTGCTTCTCTGGGTGAGTAGGAGGTGTAAAACTATAGTTAGGATAGGAAGCTCCCCTCTGAGACATAAATAGCAAATGCTTGTTCTTTGTTTCTATAAGAAGAAATGGGTGATATTTAAATGGAACTTTATAAAGTAACTCAGATTTTGGTGGGCGGGCTAGAGTTAATATGTGCTTGTTATAAAATACAAGACTATAAAAAAGTTTGAAGTCACTGAAGCGTCACCCATGGTCCTGCTGCCCAGAGACAGCTGCTGGTAACCCGTGGCTGCGGAGATCATTCCGTTCGTTTGCATGAGCAGTGTGCAGAGCCTTTTTATGCTCTGCTGTATTTTCAGTGTCTGTTTCTTAGATTTTGTTGATACTAAACTTGTAATATATGCTTTAGATTCATTAATATGTATCTTCTGTGACTTGTTTATTGCCTGCTTTTGTTGGCATTTTAAAGTCTTAATAAAAGGACATTCTACTTATTTAGACAAACTTACCAGCTAAGTCTTCAGTCTCTTTAGTGTTATAATAACAGGAGTAAGTTTATTATTAATAACCTTCAGTATTTTGAAGTCTACCACATGTAAACTTGGTGTCATGAGTTTGATAATGATTCATTTGAGTAGCTGCAACAAACACTGGGCTTACTACCTCGGTATTTTCAGTAACGATGAAAGAAAGTGACATACTTTTTCTTTGACTGAGGACGTGTGATTGTGGGGGGACTTTATTCTTGAGAACTCAAGGCTTGAGGACTAGATGTCCTGTGAGTGGCTGTCCCAGACTCCCTACCAGTAGGCTCTGTAATCTTGGGATACCTTCACTTCTACCGTTTTAGAGATGCAGAGTATAGGACCCATTTTAGCTACTGCTCTAAAATCTCTGAATTTCTAAAAGAATTTCTGTCTGCAAATATGAAGAGAGTTTCGGCAGCTTAGGGTGCAGAGTGGGGCGTCTGTAAGAGAATCCAGTCCTGGTGTGAGCAAGTGTTCCTCCACTCTCCTCTCTTCCTGTGCATATTGTTTAACTTCCTGTCTTATTGTTAAGATACCTTCGAGTGTGATTGAAGTCAGCTATGTGAGAAGAACCATTGGGAATAGGAAACCGTAAAGTTAAATCAACCAAGATGCCTCTGGGTCTCCCCTGTTTAATTCTCCTTGGTTGATTTAATGGGTTGACAGTAAGCAGCTCTGACGTTCAGTACCTGTGGGCCATAGTCCCAGACCTCACATGCTTTTTGTTTAGCATGAGGATGAAATTAGGGAATAGTAAACCAAAAGGGAATAGTTAGGCTTTGTGTAAGGATCTGATTTAGGCATAAAGTAATTGATATTCAGTAGAGGTATAATATGAGCCACATACGTAATTTGAAATTTTCTTGTAGACAAATTTTATGAAGTGAAATAAAACAAGAGAAACTTGCTTTGTTTTTAGCTTACTACATCTGGATCATTAATTTAATATGTGACCTTATTTTAAAGATATTGATGCATTTTATTTTACAGTTCTGAATACTAATTCTTTAAAATCCAATATATATATATATATTTGATTCCGTCTGTAGCCAATGACTAATGATTATCATAGGATAGCACAGATCTAAAAAGAACATTTTCTGGCATTTATCATTTGTTTTCTCTAGTTAAATACATTTGTAGTTGTGTTAAGGGGTTATGCACATTGCCACCACTTTAAGCATTAGATTTAGGTATTAGGAAGTTTGGAGTGAATTCAAGACTGTCCTGGGCTTAACATCAGTGACAAAGTTTCTCAGCTAAGCAGCATCAGTAGAGATTGTTTCTGTTCCCAAAAGGCTTCAACTGTAGAAACATTTTAGAGAGAGCTAAAGCAAACCATAGTTAAATAACCAAATAAGAGTGTAAACAAGTGGACAAATAGAAATTTTCAGCAAGAATATAGAAACTGTTAGAAGAAAAGGAAGACCACATAAAAGACTCTTTGATAAGTGATGGGAGCGTTCTTGACTGCAAAACCCAAAAAGAAAGACAATGGTTAGGATCCTTCTATGTGGGTACCTGACTCGTGCTTGAAGGTGTCAAACATGCAAATCAAGGAAAAGTCCATTGCTGTGGATCAGAGTGGACAAAGAGCTGTGGTAACTGAATGCAAGCAATACCCCATACTGAATCCTGAAACAGAAAGTGATACTTGGAGAGCTAGTGAGGTCTAAGTAGTGAGTTACTTGGTTGATAATTGTGGCTTAAGTTTCGTGTGTGTGTGTGTGTGTGTGTGTGTGTGTATGCCTGTGCCCACATGTAGATGTGCACATAGATGTAACATGTTAGGTTTAGTATGCTAAGGTAAAATGTTAGCATCAGGAAACATTTATAGGAGCTCTCTGATAGCCTTGTGTCTATACTGCAAATGACTCCACTGCAAAGTCAAACGTGAAAATTCAGATGGGGATCCAAAGCCGAAGCATGTGCACCTGCAGTGCGAACTCACTATAGGAACTCTGTCGCAGATGTGAGAGACAGAGGGGACTGGGAACTTGAAGACGGACCAGTAGAAATTGGAGGGAAAACTGAGGTAAAATGAACCCCAGAGTACCTTACATGGAATGGGAGCCCGTGTGCAGAAAATGAGCGTTTAAGAAACTTTCCAGTTTTGATGGAAACCATAAACTGCACACCTAGAAGCTCAGTTGAGCCTCGCAAGGATTTGTAGAGAGGCACACTCAGACAGAGCAGCCAGAGTCTGCCGAGGGAGACACTCAGACACAGCAGTCCAAACTTGTAGAAAGAGGACTTTTTGAAACAAGAGAAAAATCAACTCTGTCCAGAGAACAGAACTTCAGTGTGACTGGTGGCTGATCTCTTCTTGTCCATCAATGGAGGCCAGAAGGCGGCCAAGTGACACCAGAGTGCTGAAGAGAATCTGAAGACGAGATAAACTCATTTCTACAAACACTGTAATAAAATCTACTTTACAAGAGATATTTAAAATCAGAAATGTCAATATGAAAGTTAATTTTTTATAAAAGACTAGAAATAAGTGTTTGCTCATTTCTTCTTTTAAATAAATTATATCTAAGAGGAAATTTAGTGCCTGCAATGTTTCCCTTCCTTCTCAATGTTTCTTCCTCGCTGTCAACCAGTTGCTCTCACTGTTTAACTTCCTGCTTCATAAGGTCACAAGACTTCTTTCCATTACTTTTTACTTATCTTTTTATTTTAATTAATTAATTTATTTATTTTGGTTTTTCAAGACAGGGTTTCTCTGTGGCTTTGGAGCCTGTCCTGGAACTAGCTCTTGTAGACCAGGCTGGTCTCGAACTCACAAAGATCCGCCTGCCTCTGCCTCCCAAGTGCTGGGATTAAAGGCGTGCACCACCACTGGCTGGCTCCATTATTTTTTAAAGCGTGTACACACACACACACACACACACACACACACACACACACACACAGAGGCTCTCATACTCATGTGCACGTGTAGACTCCCAAAGGAGTCCGGTTTCCTGTAGCTGGAATCACAGATGTACGTGAGCTACCTGACGTTGGTCTTGGGAGCTGAACTCAGGTCCTCTGTGAGACTAGAACAGGCTCTTAGCCATTGAACTGTCTTCAGCCTTGTTTCTTTATTGCGGACTTCAAAGAACTTTTGCTTTATCTGCGGTTTATTATTGTTATACTAGAAATCAGAACAAAAGTTTAAAATTTGACAATAATGATTTGAATTATATGTGACATATGTAGCATTTTTTTGTTTTAAACAAAATAAAAAACCTGTAATTTCACAAAGGAAGATCATGAGGAAAGTGGCGGCTCTTGTTCTTTTTTAATTAATTGTGGTCTTCGCAGCTGCTATGGATCCCCGGGGGTGGCAAATGGCGGCGGTGGCAGCAGCAGCGGGCAGCGGCGGGTGCATGAGACCAGACGGGTATTAAAGTTAAACATTTATTAGGTTGACTATGAAGAGGAAAGAGAAGAAGGGGGGACAGAAAGAGAGGGAAAGAAAGAGAAAGAAGAAGAAGTGGGGGGGGGAGGAGAGCAGAAGAAGCCCACCTGCTTCTTCTGAGGGAGAGGAGGCAGAGAGAATGAATCTGCGAACTGCACACAGGCTTGCAGGCAGACAAGGAGTGGGCGTGGCGTTCCCTTAAAGGGACAGAATCCATTACAGTGGCAGTATACATTTTCAGCTTTCCTTAGTCTCTGCCTTCAGAGACAGCAAAACTTGTGTGAGACTTCTCAGTGGAAGTTGTTGTGAAAATGTTGCTTTGGCCTGAAGTACGTGAAGACAGTTGACTTCAGTTGGGGTAGTTGGGTGAAGGATGTGTCACTGAGTCAGCTTTGCTAGGACATCAGACCTCAAGTGGTGGCTTTGTGAAGGGTGTTGCAGCGTGGACTCTGCAACCAGTTCAGTGAATTTTTTTTACTTTTTCTATGTTATCCTTTGGATGAATCTTTTTTTTTTTTTTTTGGTTTTTTGAGACAGGGTTTCTCTGTAGCTTTGGAGCCTGCGCTGGAACTAGCTCTTGTAGACCAGGCTGGTCTCGAACTCACAAAGATCCACCTGCCTCTGCCTCCCAAGTGCTGGTATTAAAGGCGTGTGCCACCACCGCCGGGCTTGGATGAATCTTTTAACAATACATAATTTTATCTCTTGAGTCCAGTGTTGTCACAATGCAAACTGAAAATTGTGGACTGTTTCATTGTTAAATTTTATTACGAATTTTAATATGAAATATTTTTCAAAATGAAAGAATTTTAGAATAAAGTTATTTCAGTCAGTACAGATGTTTTGTTTGTTTTAAAACTCTATTACTTATATTTGCCTGTTAAATATCAACTTTTGTTTTTAATTTTGGTAATCAAAGCTCAAATACTTCAGAGATCAAGTAAATAGAGGCTGAAACAGCTCAACAGTTAGACTCCTGGAAGCTCTTGTAAAGGCCCCTGGCTTGATTTCCGGCACCCACATGGTGGCTGATTGCGGTCTGTAACTCCTACTCTAAGGACTCTGGCGTGCTCTTCTGGCCTCCATGTGCTCTGCATGAACCCGGTGCACAGACATGTGCAGACAGAACACTCACACATAGAATAAAAACTAAAAAAAAATGGTTTTAAATGAGGTAATGTTTTGTGTTTGAAGTATATTTGGAAAAAAAACACTGCAGGACAATTGAGTGTTGCCTAAGAATGCCGTTTTGTAAGATCTCTTACATAAGCTTAGATTTCTAAAGTTAGAGCTGTAAGAGTTTAAAATCTTGGGTACAAGAATTATAGGTTTTCCCAGTATTGTGTATTTGATACAAAATTTACTAATATGATTAACTGGTGAGATCACTCTGCAAGTGGAAAGCTCTTGCTGCTCAAGCCTGGTGACCCAAGTTCAGGTCCCGAGACTCATAGTGAGGGGAGCAGATTGGTTCCTGCAGGTCACCCTCCGACCTCTGCGGTCGCTCACATGGTCCCCCCTTCTCTCTTCTCAAGCCTGGTGACCCAAGTTCAGGTCCCGAGACTCATAGTGAGGGGAGCAGATTGGTTCCTGCAGGTCACCCTCCGACCTCTGTGGTCGCTCACATGGTCTCCCCTTCTCCCTTCCTCCCCCTCCCCGCCACGCACACACATTAAGAGCAACGATATTAAAAAGGAATACTTAATTTTCAAGGTGACTTTTTTTTTTTTACCAGTTCCCTGGTTCAGCAGTTTTTCGTTTCTTAAATGTTTTTTCTGAAGCTCTGTGTACATGGGAAAGCATGTTGGTGTGTATGATGTGTGTCTGTGTTATGCCCTGCGGTCTTTACAGCATTGTCCTGTGAGTCCATGACTCTTGAGCATCTTCGTATCACTGTCGTAGACATACTCATCTGATGACAGCAAGAGACAGAAGTAATATCACATCTCGCAGAGTGTGCTGCTTTTTATGAAGAGTTCATGGGTGTGATGCTGCAGAGCTCTGAGCTATTTAAAGAGTGACAATTGAGAAAATTATCAAGGACTATTGCACACTAAGTGCTTTAAAGGGAGCCTGGCTTGCAGCAGCAAATGATTAGAGGGAAGATCTTAGGGACAAAGGGACTGAGCCCTTCAGTGTCTCTGCCAAACATCCAGCTGTGATTATCTTGAGGCAATCATTGTGACAAGGAAGGACTCGGTTCATTTTTTTATTCTAAGAATTTTTGCAGATGTGAAATTATGGTACAAAATTGTTTAAACTTGATTTCTATTTTAAATAAAAACTCTTGAGAAGTCAGTCCTTGTCGGTGTTTACACTCCATGTCAGCCCCCAGTCCGAGGACTCACTAAGGTAGGCTTTTCACAGTACTGCTCCTCTTTGAAAACTAGGGTCTCGGGACTTCCATTGTGTGGGTGATGTAATTCAGGGAGAGCCCCACTCCTAAAGGCATTCAAGCTGTTGTCAGTATGTTTCTGTAACACTTAAAATGGCCAGAGCCTCAGGGTTATCTTAGTACACCCCCTGTGAGCAGCTTGTAACACAGGCCAAGAAGCAGAACTTGGGTCAAGAGTTGTGTGCGCTACGTTTTCACGTCTCTGAAAGGATTACAGTAGATCACTGCTCATGGCCGCCTCTGTCCAGCTCTTCCCTTGAAGTTTCATGTGGCTCAAACAGTAAGGGAGGCACGTTACCCAAGTGTTGGCCTGCTCATTTCAACTCCTCCCACCTGTTGGGTCTTTTTCTGTATCTGGAGCTTACTGTGGGATAAGGAATAAAACGGCTGGGAGGCTTCCTCCCTTACCTGTACCTGCCACCCGCTTTCCTCCAAGTCATGTATTAAATAATGCCCCTTTCTCCTGTTTATTTGAAATGTCACCTTACTTTGCTCTATTCCTGACCTTCATATTATATGCCAGGATCAAACTTGACTTCTGTGGTTTAGTAATTTAGCAGTTTTTGGGACTCTTCTCTCTGTTTGATGTTACTCAGTCTTACGCGTATGTTTCTTCTACTGTTGGGAGGGTGGCTTGTCTGTCTGACTGCTCTGTTTACAGTGATTGTTAGTATCTGTAGTCCGCGATAAATTGACATCATGAGACTGAGAATTTAAAAAGAATAATCCAAGTGAAATCTAAAGAGCCTGGCACTCGCTCTGGGTCTAGCTGGTGTGCTGGCCATTCCCCTTCTCCTTCCTGGAATCCCCTGTCTGCTCTGTCCATCCTGCTCCGCAAAGGAGAGCTCCTGTTGTTAATGTCGGCCTCTTCTGAGAGTCGGGTTTTCCCGTGGGAGGAGGTGGGCTAGTGGAAGAAAACAGCTACACATTTTCCAGCCTCTCATCCACGTCCCGGCGTCCAAGAGTCATAGCTTCTCACAGTTTCCGGCCATGGGTGTTTCAGCCCTCTTAGACTTTAGTAATAGACTTGGTAAATGGATTTCTCTTCAGTTGCTGTGGGTTTCTGTTAGGAGCTTGACACACAGCTGTTCTCATCTTGCCGTTATCTCTCTCTTCGTTCTTGATAGAGTTAAATATTCTAGTCTAGTCTCTTTCTTCTGTGAGATTAAAATTTACTTTTTCTTTTTAAGAGACAAGGTCTCATGTAGCCCAGGCTGGCCTTGGCCTCCTGATCCTCCTCTTCCTAAATCTAAATGCTGATGTTACGGTTGCAGACCAGCCTGGCTTTCTTTTCTTTTCCTGTTCTATTCCTTTTACTTTTCTGCCACTCCTCCTCTTTTTTGTACGTTATTTTATTGTGATGCCAGGGATCACGCTCAGGCCTTCCACATGCTGGCTTCACACCCTGACTCTGAACTCCAGCCCCAGCTTGAAGTTCTCTTCATAGTCTTTTACACTTCTGGTTGCTTCTATGCCTCTATACCATTTGTCTTGTTTTATGAGGTAGGGTCTCACATATTCCAGACTAGCCTTAATTTGCATCCTAGCCTACAATGAATTTGAACTTTTGATCCTCTTGTCTTCTACGCCCTGCGTGGTACTGGGATTGCAGGTATATTATCATCATGCCTAGTTTATGTGGTGTTGGGGATCAAACCCAGAGCTTTGTGCTTACAAAACAAGCACTCTGCCCCTGAGCTGTGTCCCAAACCACAAATTGCACTTTTAAATGCAATGTTTTTTTGCATTATATTCCCTTATTTATTTGTACAGACACTTTTTACACTTTTTTTCTTTCTTTCTTTTTTTTTTTTTTTTTGAGACAGTGTATTTTTTATTTTAGCTCTGGCTGTCCTGGGACTCACTATGTAGACCAGACTAGCCTTACATGCAAAGGTCTGCCTGCTTCTGCCTCCCATGTGCTGAGTGGCGTACACCACCACCTCCAGCTAACACTACTGATTTCTGTAGGTTATTTTTATAAATCATCATCCAAACTTGCTATTTCAATAGTGTTTTTTTTCTGATTTAGCTAGTAGTTTCTTAGAAATGATATTTTTCCTTTTTCTCCTTTATTTCATTAGAAATATTTATCTGGGAATGAATTTTTTTTATCCTGCTATATTTTGGAGTATCTGTTGAGGTATCCAACATTTTAATTCATATGCAAGTAATTTACCCTTGTATTTATAGGATTCTTCTTGTTAGGTCAGGGTGCTATTCTGTTAATGACCCTATATGCTAGTATTTTATTTGGGATTACTGCAGCAACTGTGGTTGAAATAGTAGCTCTTTTCTTTTTCCATCCAGAGTTTTGGGAGTCATGTTGTTGTCATCATTTTTGATATTGTTTTTTGTTGGTTTGTGGTTGTTTTGTTTTTTAGACTAAATTTAAAGCAGTAAAGAGTTCATACACACATGCACGCACGCACGCACGCACGCACTTTTCCATAAGAAGATCTTGAAAGCAATGAGCGAGTTAGCTTGTTAATAGGGAACTGGCACCATATTTTACTGGCTATAGAGCTGTCTTCTATCAAAGTCCAAGAAGCCACAAATGTTATGGGGCTTTAGGCACCTCTAATAAAGTAGTGACTTCTCAGTTATTTTCACCGGCTTTACTTCCTGTCTGCGGGGGGGGGGGCATGGTATTCTTAGCCCCCGTAACAAGTGAGAGATTGTTTCCTGCTGGAGATTACATGACCCAATAATGTTCAGCTTTAGATTGATAAACGTGGGCGAGAGAAATGACTTAGCAGTTAAGCTGAGTTGCATGAGTGTGTGTGTGTGTGTATGTGTATTTGATTTTTCGAGACATGATCTCTCTGTGTAGCCCTGGCTTTCCTGGCACTCACTTTGTAGACCAGACTGACCTTGACCTCAGAGATCTGCCTGCCTCTGCTGGGATTAATGAAGGTGTATGCTACCACACTTGGGTCAGAAGTAAGCAATTTTTCATGTAAGGTGGTATGTCCCCAATTAAATGTTTATTGAACTAATTTTGAAATTGCTTTCTACCCAATATTTTACAAACTTTTCAGTAAATTTTTCTAATTGAGTCATTTATGTTCCTAGAAAGTACCTCAGATAAGCAGTGCTGTTGTGGTCCCATCCTGCCTTTCAGGTCCTAAAGGAGTGGCAGCTCCTCCTCCTGCTTCTTCTGCTCTTCTTGATTCAGAAAATCCTCCCCCCTCTTCTTTTTCCTCTTCCTTCTCATCCTCCTCCAAGATTCCCCATTACCGTTGTTAAAGACTATCTTTTCTTCAATGTATATTTTTAGTGTTTTTGTTTGTTTTGTTTTAATAAAACATCAGGTAGTTGTGCACCAGAACCAGATGGTAAGGTGCCTTTGCTGAAGACATAACACGTGCTGGTTACGGGGCATAGAGAAGTCAAGCTGGAACCGAGCTAGACTCCCCTTGTTGGCTAACCCTCACAGTGCATACCTAATTACTGGCGTAGATTTTAGAGAGCTGTCCCTTGTATACCGGTTTACAGAGTTGAAAAGGAGAATATTACAGTTATATTTACTGTTACTACTAAATGCAAAGTTTAATTATTCATTTATTTACTTAGGCAGGGTGTTACAGATCCCAACCTACCTTTGAGTTCAAAATTGTTACATAGCCCAGAATGGTCTTGAACATCTGATTCTTTTGCCTCTGCCTCCTGAATGCTGGATTTATAGGCTTTTCCTGCTTCTCTGTGTTTATAGGCTTGCACCGCTCCTCTGGGTTTGTGCAGTGCTGGGGATCAAATCCAAATCTATCTCTACTTCAAATTGGAAAAGTTATTAATTTAAATGAGAATCAAGTTGATGAAGTTCTGAGTAGAGAGGAGAAAGCCATTGAAGAAAGTGAATGAATCTAGCAAGCATGGTGGGAAACTCTTCTGCTCCTAGTACTTGGGAGCTGGAAGTCAAAAGATCAGGAGTTCAAGGTCATCCTTGTCCATAAAGTGAGTTCAGTGCCAAGCTGGGCTGCATGAGACACTGACTCAGGACATACATGCATACATGGAGTCAAAGCCCTAATTGAAGGGAGTTAGCTAGATGATTTTATGTGTGTGTTGTGAGTACATGCATGTGTGTGGACATGGGTACAAGGACACATAGAAGCCTAGGGTTGATGTCATAGTTCATCCCGTCTTGCCTTTCCGCCTTATTCACTGAGGCAGAACCGCCTTCCCCAACACACACACACACACACACACACACAAGCACACATGCATGCACATACATGCGTGTGCATACACACACACACACACACACACACACACACAAACAGAGTCAAATCCAGAGCTTGCTGATATGACTAGCCACCTAACTTGGGATTCCTCTCTCTGCCTTCCCAGCTGAAATTACAGACTTAATGTAGTTCCTAGGATCAGGACTCCTGTCTTCATGATTATATGACAAATGCTTTAACTTTTGAGCCACATCCCCAGCCCCTAGATGGATGATTTTTAAAGGTTTAGAATTTTTTTTAGTAATGATTTAATTACATCAGAGAGTTGGATAAAGAAATCTTGGTTAAGTTCTTGAATATCCATATAAATGTTGTACTCCTTACATTTCTGTCCATGTGCTCTTCCATAATCTTTGTTGGGGAAAAAGCAGCCTGAGACTTAGAAGGTAACTAATGCCAGGCCATCAGGGTGGTCCAGCAGGCAGGAGCTCTTGCTGGCCATCTGAGTTTGATGTCCAGAACCTTGTAAAAAAGACAGATGTGGTGGCAGGTGCCTGTAGTCCCAGCACGACTACAAGGTAGGAGGACCCTGGAAGTTCGTGGGCCAACTAGCCTGAAGTACAGCAGCGCAGTGGCCAACAAAATGAGATGCCCTGCCTCAGAGAGCAAGGTGGATACCAGCTGTAGTTAGTGCTGCACACGGTAATCCCTGTGCTAACAGGAGGGGAAGGCAGGTGGATACCAGCTGTAGTTAGTGCTGCAC
>JAQHUG010000015.1:6180664-6201114 GCA_028555095.1 Dicrostonyx torquatus
TCTGTGGTGACTAGTGCTCACCGTCCTCCAACAGTACTAGTTACTGGAGAGTCTGTGGTGACTAGTGCTCACCGTCCTCCAACAGTACTAGTTACCAGAGTTGATCTGTGGTGACTAGTGCTCACCGTCCCCCATCAGTACTAGTTACCGGAGTCGATCTGTGGTGACTAGTGCTCACTGTCCTTCATTAGTACTAGTTACTGGAGTTGGTCTGTGGTGACTAGTGTTCACCGTCCTCCATTAATACTAGCTTCCAGGCTTGTTCTGATCTTTGGCCAGATCTTGGACTTTGTTGGTTTTGTTCGTTACCTGGGAGATTGTGGAAAACCTAAGATACCGGTTCACTCTCTCTGCTTTTACTTGATGGAAAGCCTTCCAGTCTTGACTTCGCTTTTTGTTGAGTATTCTCAATTTTCATAATATCATGGAGGCATTTCAGAAGAAGTCTTCTAGAGTTCCAGAATTTTCCAGTTTTCATTTGTGTATCCAGTTCTTTGAACTGCTTCAATGACGGGATATGTTCAGAGTCTTTGTTAAATAGACCCATTCAACTTTCCTACTAAATAATAATGATAACACAGATTTTGTCTTAGGTAGGCCTTATGCAAATCAGCATCCATGATGCACTGAAGAATTTTTAATATTTTTAGCCACTATGGTTTGCTTTCATCTCTTAAAACAGGAATGAAGAAATTGGAGCCAGATTCTTGTCTGTGTTGGATATAAATGGGGAGTCGTGTTCTTTGTAGGCATTTTGTTTAGTTTTAGTTGTTTGCTTTTAGACACAGGGTCTTGTGTGTTAAGGCTGTCTTTTAACTTACCTTGGAGCTGAAAATCATCATTTTCCAATCTTGATCCTTCTGCTTCTAGCTCCAGAGTGGTGGGATTTTAGGCTGCCTTCCCTGGTTTGTGTCGTGCTGAAGATCCAGCCAGGACTGTGTGCATGCTAGGTGAGCATTTAGCCAGCTGTGCTACATCTGTAGTCCTCAGGTTGATATTTCTTGAACCTTCTTGTCACTTGCTTTGTGGATTGTATCAAGCTTCTTTTCCGGCTTCAGTGCTACTGAGGCATGAGAGGACCAGGAGTATTATCCGTGTATGTATCTGTGAGAAAAGATGGCTGAAGGGTGTGGGCAGGGGATGCTGTTCAGTTTGAATAATTACTATTTGAAAGTTTTGGACTGCTGTCCTCTCCACCCTCTGCTGTTGTGAGGTAAAGGTTTTGATTTAGCCATCTTTTCTTTATTTGGGTAATCCTAGCCAGCATACAGCTCTGGTTACTGCAGGATTACTCCTAAATCCCCCTTTCCAGTCCAGATCTTCCCAGGCCTTCAGACCGCCACAGAAAGGATGGATGTTTCTACTTGGCTGTCCTCAGCCTTAACCCTTTCTGGACACACAGCAGCTCTACCACCTGTCTGCCCATGGCCATCATCTCTTGGTTGACATGATAGCTTTCTTACAGATTACCTCACAGACTGATGTCTTCTTCCTTGTAGAGTAGGATCCCAAGTATTTTTTTCTAAAATGTAGTTTGTGCATGACTCTGTCTTTGTATGCAATTCAGATTTCTTAGTATGATTGGCAAAAATGTTTTATTACTTTTCTAGATCCAGTCACTTCACCACTTCTTATTTAACTATACATTAATTGTGCTAAACTTCCTTTGGAATTCTGATGGATTTTTTTTGGTTTTGTTTTGTTTGTTTTGTTGTTGAGACAGGGTTTCTCTATGTAACAGCCCTAGCTGTCCTGGAGCTAGCTCTGTAAAAACAGGCTGGCCTCGAACTCACAGAGATCCACCTGCCTCTACCTACTGAGTGCTGGGATTAAAGGCATGCACCACCACTGCCTGGCTGGAATTTAGTTTTAATGAGGCATAATCTGCATAGAATTTTAGGGATTTTTAACAAGTTTGTCCACCTACACACTAACCTCCAGGACCTGCCCCAGACCTCCACCGCTCAGATTTATGTCGCTCTTGGATTGTGACTTCTGGAACTTGGTTCAAATGTTTTCTGCTTACTTTTCATGCAGCTTTTGAGATTACTTCTGCGGATAAGCATGCTTATTGCTGTTGAATATTGGGTTATAATGTGCCAAAGTGAAACTCACAATGACCGCATGATCTTAACCGACTGATGAGGTGTCCATGTTCCCACATTTACAAATTGCCTCTGTTCTGTCGCTACCCCTTCAGTTTTGCATTGTTTTCTTATAATTCAAATTTTTAAATTGCATTTATTCACTAGTTGTATGTGTATGGGCCGTGTTCCTTGTTGTGCTCACTCCCATTGTATTGCTGGGAAACATGCCATTGCACACCCACCACGGTTCACTCATCTGCTGGTGAGTGCTGGAGCTGTGAGCAGCCTCGATTGTGATGAATGAAACAGTTTCAGACATTTGTGGTCAAGCCATCTCTTGCCAACACTAGATCCCTTTGTTCATTTTCATTTTACTGAAGCTGTTCTTTGTGGATATGTAGTAGTTCCTTGTGGTTTTAGGCAGCGTTTTTTCTGATTGTTAAACATATTGAGCCTTTCCTATTTTCTCTTCCTTATCTTTTTTTTTTTAAGCCTGAAAACTGACCATGTCACATTATCCTGATGTCTTTCTTGATGGGGTAGACATCACATCTGTAATACTAAGGGCACCCTTGCATTTGCTTGTGATGTAATCTCTGGTGCATTCTGGGTCCCCGGGGCCCAGTCTTCCAGCTTTCAGCTTTCCTTCCTTCCTCTCCTTTGCTCCTTCCCAATATTACAAGTGCAGATTAATTACACTGTCGAATCCAAGTGCCTCAGGTGTACAAATCCCATCAGTCCCACCTGCAATTATAAACTTCAAAACCTTTTCCGTGCCTTGATTATTTTGGAGAGCGTAGCAGCTGTTGTCATATATATTTTCCCACAGTGTTTGTTCATTTGTAGGAGGGTCCATCTTTATTTCTGTGCTTTGATTGGTTAAATAAAGAAGCTGCCTGGGCCATTTGATAGGGCAGGACTTAGATAGGCGGGGAAAAGAGAAGAGGACGCTGGGAAGAAGACTGGGTCAGGGACAGTCGCCATGAGGCTCCCGCTGCAGATGGAAGTACCGTAGAACCATCAGGTAAGTCACCCACCTCGTGGTGACATACAGACTTTTATAATGGGTTAGTTTAGATGTGAGAGCTAGCCAAGAAAAGGCTGGAGATAATGGGCAAGGTAGAGTTTAAATGAATATAATTCTCATGTGGTTATTTCGGGCATAAGCAAGCAACCAGCGGCTGAGCGGGCCAGCGGCTGGGGGCTGGGAGACGGGTGCTGGGAACATACAACCCGCACACCCCTCTCCCCCTATTTACAACAGTCATTCACTATCTTAAGGGTAGAATGCTGTTTCATTCATAATCTACAAGTAGGTCTCATTGAAATGAGTCTCTCCCTGGGGGAGGTGGTGGGGCCTCGTCTGTTGAAGAGGCTTTAGGAACTTTATTAACTTCCTGGTAACTACATTGAAGTTGGTGCACGAGGTTTATATTAAGGACTGTAGTGCCTTGACTTGGATAGTTAGCAGATACTTGGTGTCTCCTAAGTGTGTCTTCAATTATCCTCTTACTAACCTGGAATTTAAATATGCTAGGTGTTTGTGGAAATTTAAAGCCTTGAAACCTGAGCCAGTGGAGTGACTGCCTACAGTTTGCACTAGTTGAGAATCTGAGGACTTGAGCCTAGGACTTCAAGACCAACCACCCTTTTAGAAACAAAGAACAGGGCCCAAACACATACAATGAATGAATGAATAAATAAATAAATAAACAAACAAACAAACACCTCCAATTATAAACTTCTAATTAAATGAGAAGTTAAAACAAAACAAAAACCAGAGACTTAATTACTAGACATCTGCCCCATAAGAAACTAAAATGAGCCCCTTACAATGACAGACATAAATTCAATCCCATCAGTTATTACATTTGGACAGAGGGTGTAGCTCAGTTGCTAGAGCGCTCATTTACCATACATGGGGCCTGGAACTCCATCTCCAGTACTGAATGAACCAGGCGTGGTGGCACATACCTTTAGTCTCAGTCACTTTAACCCCAGCACTCAGGAGGCAGAGGCAGGTGGATCTCTGTGAGTTTGAGGCCAGCCGGGTCTACATAATGAGTTCTAGGCCAGCTAGAGCTGTATAGAGAGACAAACAAATAAAAAAGTCGGGGAGGAGGAAAGAAAGTGAAATGCAGATACAGTCTGGAAGTAGATCAATTGCCTAGTGTGTGCAAGGCTCTAGATAAGATGCCCAGCACTGTTCCCGGGTGTCACCATCTGCACAGGGTCTTTCTAGGTTTCGGAGTTTTATTCAGAGAACTAGATTGCAAAATGGCAGAGGATTGTATTCAAAGGCAGAGTGACAGTGCAGATCAGGTGCATGCAAGATGTGGCTCCTCAGAGTTAGGGACTCGAATGCCCCAGTCACTGTTCTGTGGGGTCAAAAGAGAAGTTGATCACCAAGGGCAGAGGAGGTGGAGCTCTGCCTATTGACAGGCTTGGGTTATGTAAGCTCTTCTTTGTTGCTTGCAACTTTTCCCATAATGCATCTGATTTTAATCATACACGCGCCCAAGAATGAATAAGAAAAACAAGAGAAGTTACAAAACTGAGAAATAAAAAGCTAAGCTTCTACAGGACAGTGACATCAATGCATAACCATAACATGGAACTTCACCCCTTGGTTAAGGCCATTCGGTCATTGTGAGGTACATGTTTGGCACAGCGTAACCCAATATTTGAAGGAAATGAGCGTGTAACTCCTCCTCACATGGAGGAAGAAGTAAAACACCCTGGTTTTTCACAAGTATCTATTTTTTCAGGTCCAGCAGAGCGTCACCGTGTGACACCAAGACAGCACATAGATTTGCTTATTGAGCTCATGCTCAATTATAGCATTATAATTGCTTTAAAAATGTAGATGCATAGGACACTGTCACCAAACACTGCCAGAATATTGAAAAGGATAAAAATAGTAGTATAGACCCCACAACTGTAATACATGGACACTAAAAGGGACCACACACCCGGTATGCTGTAAGTTTAAAGTTACTAGCATGTTAGACCAAGAAGGTGTCAGCTGCTAATGCGGCTGGGTTTCATCAATGCTGCACAGCCTCTGGCGGCACCCATGAGAACGGTGAGAACAGCGCAAGTCCCTAAGAGGACTGCTTGCTGGCCAAGCACATACTCCCAGAGAGAAGTGCTCCATGGCCAAGCAGTGGACCCTTCTTTATTGACCTTGTCTTGTTCCAGAGCTTACGTGTTGTGGCGTGGAGATCAGCAAAGAGTTGCGTGAAAAACACAAAGCATATTTTTTTTTAGAATGCTGAGTTTAAAAACTTTAAGCAATCATCTGCATTTTGACATGAAATAAATTTCTTAATAAACGTATCTAGAACAGCTCGTGACCATCAGAAAACACATATTTCCCCTATTGTCTTTGGTGTAGTAAGCTTTGTTGTCCGCCTCCAGCTCACAGATCTGATGTGGAAACTTATTATGAGAGCTTGGCCATTAGTTTAGGTTTGTCCCCCTAGCTCTTATAACTTAAAATAATCCACATTTTTAGTAATCTATATTCTACCGCATGACTTACCTCTCTCCCATTCTGTGTGTCTGACTTGTTCCGAATCTCAGTGGAGTCTCCTGTATGCCTCAATTATCTCTTCTTCCTGTCTCTGCCCAGAAATCCTGCCTGTCTCTCCTGCCTAGCTATTGGCCACTCAGCTTCTTACCAGTCACAGCAACACATCTTCACAGAGTGTACAAATATCCTACAACACACAGGAATTGAGACACTACTCAGTAGCAAAATCGGTGAAAATAAATTATGGTTGGGGTTTCTCAGACCATCAGCAACCACAGATCTAGGACAAATAAGTAAGTTTTTAAGTTTTAAGAGTTTGTTCTTACACACACACACACACACACAAACACACATACGTACATTTAGGGAGGGCACGTGTGTTGTGGAACATGTGTAGTGGTTAGAGTTGGTTCTCCCATTCTACCGTTATGTGAATTCTAGTGACTGAACTCAGGTGTCAGTCAGGGTCGCCTGGCCAGCATCTTTGCCCACTGCACCATGTCACCAGCCCACCAGTTTTTAGGTTTTGAAATTCATACCATTTTAAAAAATGTTAACTTGTGGCTTTTAGTAAAAGAGGCCAAAAAGAAAGCTCCCCTCTCATTTACTACCGTGGGCTGTGGGATGGCAACACACAGTAGGAGTTCCACTATGATAGTTTCCACATTATTCTATCATAAATATAGTTACAAGGTTTTCTTAAACACTGTGCCACATTTCTATAAAGAGCTCTGTGTAAGCTATTTCTGTCTGCAGGATTCCAAAATTATAGGCAGTGATGTCAATGCAGATGAGGTTAGTCTAATTTGGTTGAGGGACATGCTGAGTCTCTGTATGGATAGCTGAAGGCTGTTGCCAAGATTGACAGGTGCGCTGTGGATGGCAGAGCCCTGTGTAACCCTGCTCTTGGCTCACTCCTTGGAAGCAGTGATCAAAGCCACACTTTGTTTCTTATTGATAAGTCATACAATCATAAAGGCTACCTGTAAGTGAGTTTTTCAGATAATTTTTTTTTTGGTTTTTCGAGACAGGGTTTCTCTGTGGCTTTGGAGTCTGTCCTGGAACTAGCTCTTGTAGACCAGGCTGGTCTCGAACTCACAAAGATCCGCCTGCCTCTGCCTCCCGAGTGCTGGGATTAAAGGCGTGCGCCACCACCGCCCGGCTTCAGATAATAATCTTACAAACCCCAGAATATTTTAAACAGACTTACACCTTCTGCTTATAGTCTTTGAAGTAGTCTTTGAAGGTTTAGCGGTGTTTAATGCCTCGATTGCCCTCCTGTGTTTCCCTAAGGATTCGAGACGCTAAAGAAAGTTAGTGTGGAAGAGTCTAACTGGTGTTAGTGACAGGCCACTAACTCGGCGAGAACCTTCTGTTTTCAGTTTTACTGAAACCTCTTTCTTTATAGTAAGAAGCCTTACAATTTACCAAGATAAATTAGTGCTAAGTAGCGTGTTTCAAAATAACGAAAAGTTAGAAAGCCATTGGTTCCTGACATTGAGGTGGTTAAGCATATTTTACAGAGAACTGTATTACCTGGGATTTGGGCAAAGTCTTCAAACTGTAAACACGTTATCAGCAGTGAAGACTTGGTGATTTTAGTTGTAAATCCAATAGCCGTCTTTCAGTCTACTAGGAAATTTCATGATGGGATTGTATCTTGATTAACTCTGCATCACAGCGTCAGACATACAGTAGACATGTAAGTGTACATACTAGGGTGGGGTCCCCCGCCATTGTAGAGAGCCAGGCTCTTAACTGGTGTTAGAAATGAAAACCCAGTTGCCAGTCCTGTCCCAGGTGAGAGATTTCTTTGCCACATGACTAGCATGGTGTGAATTGCCCTGATGGATGCTGGGATTGGGATCCAGAGTGGTTAGGGCACAGCTCTGGTCACACACTATGAGCTGGTGTTTGCCATACTGGGATAAAACCCGAGTGCACTCCAATAAGGACACCCTACCTCTATCCTTCATGCCCCATGCTCAGGGTTCTGCTGTTTTTGCAAAATCTCATGTCACTTAGGCTAGCCTGGAACCCGTGGTACTTCTGCTTTAGCCTCCTGAGAAGTAGAATACAGGTGTGTGCAACCGCCTACGGCTAGCTGTTACCTGGGAGGTGGGGAGGGAGTAGGCACAGGGCAGCTCTCATGCCCAGGCCCAGTAGTTTGGAGATGGTAACAATAATCCCAACAGAAATCCACTTAAACGAGAACTTTGTATTTACTTCTGTTGTTCTTTTCTACAGTGTTTCTGAATCCTGGTTCTTTCTCTTCCCCTTGCAGCTCTTCTCAGACTTCAGTCTGAAAGAAAATGCAAATTCACATGGTTATCATAAAGACTCATTAAACATGCTTAAATAGTGTACAAAAATTAATATTTTTGTATTTGGCTTCTGATTGGCAGGAAGTTTGAAGGAGATGAGAGACCTATTCCTGGTGCGCTGATTTGACCTTTAGAGCTCAGGCTAAGGTGTCAACAATGACCCCGACACTCTTGCTAGCCACTGGCTCTGTATGGCCTCCTGTCCATGAAATGAGAGCTGAGCCCAGATGCTCTCTGCTCGGAGCCTCTGCCCCCCGCTGGGAGCCTTTTGATTTTGGTTGTTGGAGCCTCCCTGGAGCAGAGCATCAGAGACCCCAATAATCAAACCTAATTTTCTGACAAATCATCCTTGCACAGTTCAGGGTAAGAATTTGCGTGTTACATCTTGTTACTGTGTCTTGAAATAGCAAGATGAATAAAGTTTATCGTTCTGTGTTAAGAATAATTTAAGCTTAGGAAAATCATAATTTAGGCTTGTACATGCTTATTTCAATTTTGATAGGTATAGAATTAAGTTCTTTTAAGTACTGTGGGACTAGGGAGGTGACTGTGAGTAGAGGCACTCGAGTGCAAGCCTGGTGACCAGAGTTCAGTGTGGATCCTGTAAGTTAGAAGAAAACTGATACCTGAGTGATACCCCCATACACACACACACACACACACACACACACACACACACACACACACACACATCATACACACACAAATATTTCTAAGCCAAATAAGTTGCTGGTGTTGAGAATTGATAAGAAAATTACATTATTATATGTGTTAACACCCTCATTTATATGATGGGAATATGTAGATGATTTTGTCTCCTTGTTAACTAAAGTCTATGGCACAATCTTTCATGTCCTCAGTGTTTATTTTTGTCTGTCCAGCTGTCGTTGCTCTCTCTGGAGCCTCTGCAATGATGTCCTAACCGCCCAGCCAGCCCTGCCTCTCTGAATTATACTGGCCAAAGTGGGCTTAGAAAAAAATGTGTTAAATTTTTGTAGTACAAGGTCTCCATTCGGCTCTGTAGGCTCTGGCCTGCGGAGCACCCACCTCTCTGCAGTAGAGTTACTCCTGCTTTTTTCTGTCACCAGCAGTTTTTGTATGTTTGCAGACATTAGGTTAATAAAGACTCTGTGATTGTCTAAAGGTCAGGAGCCATGCTTGTGACCACTCAGATTTACACATCCTTGTCCTTAGCATGGAGCCTGGTATATAATGAAGCTTAATAAATACTTGCTTGAGAGGTTCATGAGAGACTTTCCATCAGAAATAACCTGCAACCTGCTGGATGCTATGGGAGGTTGTAAAGATGGATGGAGAGGGGCAAGCTTGGTTCCTGGACCGCTCACTCACAGTCACAAGAGAAGACGTGCAGCCTGAATGTTACAGGAGTGAGGTTGCCTTAGGGCTTGAGAACAAACACCTCTTATTATTTGAAAATACGCTGGCCTTGTCAGCAAACCCCAAAGAAGTGTAATATTAAGGAGCACAGATCTCATTTACAACAGCCTCTGTTGTCATAAAGCAGTCCCAGCTTGAAGGAAATAAAGTTTGAAGACATGCAGTCCTCAGAGGTAAAGTGCAGAATACACTGGTGTTTTCACATGGGATGTTATGCCTGCAGAGCTGGCCTGCATGAAAAGAATGAGGAAAGTTTTGGTCTTGCCAAGTGCTTTTGAGAATCGTTCCAAACTACTGTGTGGAATGGTTACAGGCATGTTTGGGCTAGCCTGAGACCTTTTGTGAGATTGTTATGCCAGCTGGGTTTTTCCTGTCTTCCAGCATTATTTCCTGTGCTCTATCCCAACTGCAGGGTTGTGGCACTAAGCATGCGCTGGGCAGAAAGGCTGACCAGGCAGTACATTCTCAGAGGAGTCAGGTGATCACTGTCCGGAGGCAGCTGCTTGAGGTTCAAGGCAGTCAGTGTCCCCTCTCTGGCCTCGGGACAGCTGGTATTCATCGGACTCCTTAGGAAGACTTCTTTGCCATTGCTCACTGGTGGCGGGGAGTGAGTATGCAGTGGGCTCTTTGGTTGATCCAATGGGAATCACATTGATCTGGTGTCTAGCTTTGGTTTTGATCAAGTGGATCGCCTCTAAGGTAGGGAGGGCATCTCTGCTCTTAGGATTGTGACATTAGTCATTAATTTGCATATTTGATAGGCTTGAAATATTTACATTGTTTTGTCTTGATTTTAATCTTTCTGATTTCAAAGAGCTGTGGGTTCTGTCGATGAAAAAGGCTTAGCACTGCTCTTTGTGAGGCTTTGTTTTCCGTCTTTTCCCTCACTTTACTGCTCCTACGGGATCTCTGTGGGATCGTTCTCTAGAAGCCCAGTACTGTCCCAACGCCCTTCCTTTAAAGTTTAACTTTGAAAAGTATAGAAGTTAACAAGCCAGACTTTTGAGTATACACATTTTAAATATTTTCTTTTTGAGAGAAAGAACTGACTGATGTTTATGTGTAAAGTATAATTATTAAGGATATTCTAATCATTGGCAAGCTTTATAAACGAAAGCCCACCCTGTCATGTGGCCACTCTTAAGCCTTGGGCTGTAGCTAAAATACATCCACAAAAATACAATTGCGATCTCTTGTTTTGAAGTTGAATTCAGTTGAGAAATACCTGAGAGTTAGCCAACCTGCCACCTGAACCAAAGTCGGAAGCTTAAGTCCAGACGCTTACACTGACACTGCTTTAAGTTATCTTCTGAGGCTTCATAAAAATGGCTGCATCTTCCATCTACTATACAGCTTCTTTTCTTTCTGTATTAAGAAGGTGACATATTAACTTAAAATCCGCACGGCTGCCATTGTTTGCTAAGCAACAGAAAGTGCCTATAAAGTCAATGTTCTTTTCCAAGCAACATTGTACCCCGCTGTTTAATTGTTCACATTGAAACACAGAATTTAAGCATTCTTGTCTTTTATTTGAAGTGGTTCTTGTCAGTGCACTTGATTAAAGAAATTTCTTCAGGAACTTCAGTACAGTCTAAAAGCTCCTGGTGTTGAACAGTTAGGGATTAGTTTGTTTCGTTGACAGCTATTTTCTCCTTTTCAGAGTCTTGGCTTGCCAAGTTGTGGGATGAAGGTCGAGTTAGTGTTAATAATGTATTAGTCAGGTTATAGATGGTTGCAGGACACTCGCTTTTTCAGCGACTGCCAGAATTTAATTCTTTAAAAAAAATGCTGATGCCTAGTTTTTCTAAAACAAATTTGGGCCAGAAGACTCGAAAAATGAAGGCAGTATCTGAATAGTTTGTGCAGTCAAACCAAAGCTCGCCTTCTTCGTACGTGTTCAGAGACACATAGTCTAAAAACTTGTTTTGCTGTATTGGGAAAAATGGCTTTGGAACTTTGGTGGTGTTTCATCTATTTCGTATATGGTGTAATTTTCCAATGCTCCCAGAAACTTTATTTAGAGCTGTTGGTTTAAGTCCATTAACTCGGTTTACCCCTTGTAAAATGGTGATAAAGACAGAATTCTTATGTGGGTCAAGTGAGATTTTGTATGAAAACACCTAGAAGATTGTCTGTTGTTGCTTTTTATCATGCCTGTCTTTAAAAGTTATGCATTAACTAATATTGGGAACCGCTTCTACACCGCTTGTCATTTACTTCCAAATGAAGTCTTTATGGAAGAATGATTCACTGGGTTCCAGGGCACATGGGTGTCTCAGACTGGCTCCTAGAGTGCCATGGTTCTGCAGAGCATATGGTCTAACTTGTTTATGCTGCCACTGTTGGTTGCTGATTAGCTCAGCCGCGCCCATGTTTTGACCTATACTAGTTTGCTTTACAAGCTGTTCCCAGGCCGGCTAAATTAGAAGAGTCACGAGTAGAAGCCTTGGTTATTTCCATTCGCTGGAGAGGTGCAATGGGAATGTGGGCGGTAGTCCAGAGAGCTTCAGGATGATGCGGACACAGGATTTTGATGGAATTTGTTTTACTGTTCTTATTAAAAATACAATTCTACCAGAATGTGGCTTTACAAGATGGTCTTTTAAGAAAAGAAATGTTCAGCTTGTGTCTTGGTGTATAAAGCACATTTTTGAAAGTAACACTCTTTTTTTTAGTTTTTCGAGACAGGGTTTCTCTGTGGCTTTGGAGCCTGCGCCGGAACTAGCTCTTGTAGACAAGGCTGGTCTCGAACTCACAAAGATCCTCCTGCCTCTGCCTCCCGAGTGCTGGGATTAAAGGCGTGCACCACCACCGCCTGGCGAAAGTGGCACTCTTACATGGAATATAGTTTATGGTGCAATTCATTTCCCAAAGTGAGTTACTTTCGATCACCTAGATTGCTTACAGAGAGAACCTGATGGTATTCGTGTTAAATGTAATTTATGAGGGAGTTGATGCGTGATTGTATTTGTTGGTGGGTTCAGATACTTATTTTAAAAGTCCGTTCTTTTTTTAAAAAATTAGTTTCGTTTGGATTTATTTAGTAGGTGCTGTATTTTAGGATTCAGGATAGCTCTTTGGCTATTTATAGACTAGCCTTAAGTAAGTACAAATTGAATATTTTACTTATTATGTAATTGTCAGTCTATACTTAGTTGAGATACATTAAATTTTACCCTTTTTGCCCAAATTAGTAGAGGCCCTGACATTTTTATGTCTAGGGCTTCCATGTATGAGTCTGAAATGTTTACTGTGTGCTATAATACACGGAACAGTATATTAGTGTGTGGGTGAGTGCTACTCCAGTTGTGTTTGTCACCTAGCTTTCACATGTCTGACTGCAGACTTGACAAGTGTCTTTGTGTGTACAGTCAGTCAGGCTTTTGCCTTAGAAAGTGGCTGTTTGGATAGGTATGCACCCTGCAGGAACACCCCTGCTAGAGAACTTGTAGAGAATAGCACTCCAGACTTCATTTTAACTGGCCATTTCACCAAGTTGTTATTGACACTACCAGATTGATAGGCATGGCTATGATACATTATTACATATTGATACCTGTGGTTTCATTAATAGGTTTTAGCCAATAGAAGAAATATTACCACCTTTTTCCAGACTGCTTGACTTACCCTTAGTCTGCCAGTAAGGCCGGTAACCTAGTAAACTGAGCGTGTGGAGATGACCGTAATCCCAGCTGAGTGGCGTCTTAACATCAGGTGACAGCAGTGGCTTTTTACTCTAGAATGCCTAGCTCGCTGCGGAACAGCAGCTGCTTCAGACACTGTTGCCATGCGGCCAGGAATGTGTTCTGTATGCATTATTCCTTGCTGTTTGAGATCATATTTTCTTTGTAGGTTTTTTAAAGATGATTCTCACATTTTATTTACTTTGTGAAATGCAATAACTATACTTGCTATAAGATTTAAAAGGCACAAAGTTATGTATTAAAAAGTTCCATTTTACCTTTGTCCCTCCGTATCCTTGGAGACAATAAATATTGATACACTTCAATTTTGGTTGAAAGGTTTGTTCTACATTTCATGAGCTTTTAAAGAAGATTAAGTCATACAAGGTTTTAGCCTTCCCCACCCCGAAATGATAGTAAGCATTAAGAATGTAACTTGGGACAGAGGTGCTAGCCCAGCTGGTAAGCGGTTGTGGTCAAGCCTGAGGACCTACCTGCTCAGTCCTCAGAACCCACCTAGGTTCCAGGCTTGTTGGTGCATGCTTGTAGTTCCAGCCCCGAGGATCAGGAAGGCAGATCCCTGGGGCCCTCTGGCCATCAATCTAGCCCACTTGGTGTGTTCTAGGCCAAGGGAGAGACTGTTCCACAAACAGAGTGAATGATGCCTGAGACACAGGCACTGCAGACTGGCCTCCAGCCTCTACACATTCTCTCTCTCTCTCTCTCTTACACACACACACACACACACACCCATAATATTTGGGGGAGTGGTTTTGCATACCAATTCTGTGTAATCACTTAAGTAAATTTTTAAAATTATTTTTTAAGTCAATATTCTTATCTCCCCGGTGATTTGTAGAAACATATATGTTACGCGCCTGTAACTGTCAGCCAAAGTTTTGTGAGATCATTATTCTGATGAGTAGAACTTTGATCACATGACTTCAGTGTATACTTCTTTTGTTGATGAGGCTGACCAGCTCTCCTTTCTTTTTTCTGGTGGGGGGGGATTTTTTTAGTGTATGTATTAAATAGTATTTGCCCTGCCCTCAGCCATCTCCTCAGGTCCTTGTACAGTCACATCACTGTACAGTGCCCGTGGCATTGGCTCCAATTACTACTACCTTTAAAGGAACTAATCTTTTTATTGATTGGTTTAAAAAACAGCCAGGCATGGTGGTACACACCTTTAATCCCAACGCTCAGGAGGTAGACGCAGGCAGATCTCTGTGAGTTCGAAGCCAGACTGGTCTACATAGCAAGTTCCAGGGCAGCCAGTACTTCATAGTAAGACTCTGTCTCAAACAAGCAGTTGTTTTCTTTTTTTCCAATGTATTATGACCAAGTGTGTGTGTGTGTATGTGTATGAACTCACATACTGCAGCATGCCTGTAGAGGTCAGAGAACACTTTGCATGAATCATTCTCTCTTCCTGCCATGTGAGTCTAGGAGACTGAACTCAGGCCATCAGGATTGGCAGCAAGCACTTTGACCTACTGAGCCATCTCACCAGCTCCTTCTCTGTTTTTGATGTGCCAGGCACTGTTCTGAATGTTGGTCTGGATCTGGGGTAGCCAACAATGATTTAGGTGTTTGCTGGCACAGAAGTTAGATGATGATCAGAGGTTTGGTCAGTTGTACCTTACAGGTTTTGAAGTGTATTTATTTGTTCAATTCCTGTCAGTAACTGTTCAGTTTTTCCTCAGTTCATAAGTTTTATTTGCAACAAGTGCATTTGTTGACAAAGTATTATTTGTTTGTTCATTTACTTATTTATTAAGTCGTAAGTCCTGTTTTAGAGGCCAGGATACAATGGTAAATGATACAGATAAGATTCCAGCTCTTGTGGAATTTCTATTTTAATACAAAGCAAATAGGATAATACTAGCCAAATGCTACATGGAAACTGAGCTGCCTCTGATTCCTAAGTGCTGGGATTGAAGGTGTGTGCCACCATACCCAACTGTTTGTTGTTGTTGTTGCTTTTTATTGATATTTATTGAGCTCTACATTTTTTCTGCTCTCCTCCCTGCCTCTCCCCTCCCCACTTCAATCCTCCCCCAAGGTCCCCATTCTCCCAATTTACTCAGGAGATCTTGTCTTTTTCTACTTTCTACTTTCCATGTAGATTAGATCTATGTAAATCTCTCTTAGTGTCCACATTGTTGTCTATATTCTCTGGGACTGTGGTTTGTAGGTTGGCTTTGTTTGCTTTATATTTAAAAACCACCTACGAGTGAGTACATGTGATAATTGTCTTTCTGTGTCTGGGTTACCTCATTCAAAATGATGTTTTCTAGCTCCATCCATTTTCCTGCAAAATTCAAAATGTCGTTATTTTTTTCTGCTGTGTAGTATTCCATTGTGTAAATGTACCACATTTTTCTTATCCAATCTTTGATCGAGGGGTTGTTTCCGGGTTCTGGCTATGACAAACAAAGCTGCTATGAACATAGTTGAGCACATGTCCTTGTGGCACAATTTAGCATCCTTTGAATATATACCCAAAAGTGGTATTACTGGGTCTTGAGGAAGGTTGTTTCCTAATTTTCTGAGAAATCGCCACACTGACATTCAAAGGGGTTGTACCAGCTTGCATTCCCACTAGCAATGCAGAAGTGTTCCCTTTTCCCTACAACCTCTCCAGCATAAGTTGTCATCAGTGTTTTTGATCTTGGCCATTCTTAGAGGTGTAAGATGGAATCTCAGAGTTGTTTTGATTTGCATTTCTCTGATGACTAAGGATGTTGAGCATTTCCTTAAGTGTCTTTCAGCCATTTTAGATTTCTTTGTTGAGAGTTCTTTGTTTAGGTCTGTACTCCATTTTTTTTATTGGATAATGTTTTCTTCTGATGACTAATTTCTTGAGTTCTTTGTGTATTTTGAAGATCAGACCTCTGTCTGATGTGGGGTTAGTGAAGATCTTTTCCCATTCTGTAGGCTGTTGTTTTGTCTTGTTGAGTGTGTCCTTTGCTTTACAGAAGGTTTTCAGTTTCAGGAGATCCTATTTATTAATTGTTTCTCTCAGTGTTTATGAGGCTGGGTTATAATATTTAGGAAATGGTTTCCTGTGCCAATGCGTTCAAGTGTACGTCCCACTTTCTCTTGTATAAGGTTCAGTGTGGCTGGTTTTATGTTGAGGTCTTTGATCCATTTGGACTTGAGTTTTGTGCATGGTGATAGATGTGGGTCATTTTCATTCTTCTACATAATGATATCCAGTTATGCCAGCACCATTTGTTAAATATGCTTTCTTTTTTCCATTTGATATTTTTTTGCTTCTTTATCAAAGATCAGGTGTTCGAAGATGTGTGGATATCTGGGTCTTCTATTCGGTTCCATTGGTCCTTTTGTCTGTTCTTATGCCAATACCAGGCTGTTTTTAGTAACGTAGCTCTGTAGTAGAGTTTGGAGTCAGGGATTGTAATGCCTCCAGAAGTTCTTTTATTGCACAGGATTGTTTTGGCTGTCCTGGGTTTTTTGCTTTTCCAAATGAAGTTGAGTACCGTTCTTTCGAGGTCTTTGAAAAATTTTTAACACAATCAATAAAATTCGTTGCTTTAAAGGCAGCAGCAAATGGAGCCAGTGCTGGGCCACTGTGGGAGGAGAGTGTGGTTCTCAGATAGCTGTAGCTTTGGTAGCCAGGGTTTGCCTGGGAATGTTCATCCAGGCCTCAGAGATACGAAACAGGAATGGCAGGGCTTCAGGATGTCAGGGAGCAGCACATGTGAAGACCCACATTGGGCACGGTGAGAAAAGTAAGGGCAGTGTGACCGCACCAGAGTGGGCATGGCTATGGACAACAAGAGCGTTGAGAACAGGTCATAGAGGCTGTGAACCCTAGAATATGGGTTGGAACTCATTTCCAGTGCAGTGGGGAGCCATTGGAGGACCTATGGGTGGGGCCTAAAATAATCACTCTTCTAATATATGAAGTCCTGGAGCTTGAAGAGGCACCTGGAATAGCAGCAGCCTTTTCTCCTCTCTTTCCCATTGGGTAACTTGTGATTTTTTTTTTTTTAAAGCCAACTTCTATAGGACTGGAGATACAACTCAATGATATCATGCTTTCCTAGCATGCCAAAGTCTCAGGGTCCATCCTCAGCATCCCACACCCCCAAAAGAAATCAACTTGTGCGTCAGTCTCAAACCCTTTGCTCTTGTGGCCGTTTCTTATGGTAGTGTTTTTTGTTTTTTGGTTTTTTGGTTTTTGTTTTTTTTTTTTTTTTTTTTTTTTTGGTTTTTCGAGACAGTGTTTCTCTGTAGCTTTGGAGTCAGTCCTGGAACTAGCTCTTGTAGACCAGGCTGGTCTCGAACTCACAGAGATCCGCCTGCCTCTGCCTCCCAAGTGCTGGGATTAAAGGTGTGTGCCACCACCACCCGGCAACTTATGGTAGTTCTTAGCCACATTGTACTGTATTGTCTTTCCTCCAGCTGGAGATTTCCAGAGCAGATTTTTGGGTACTCAACCCTTTTTTGCAAAATGCTTTGCAAATAATATATAATAAATAATAAATGCATGATTACTGAATTAAATTTTAGATCACACATTTCATTATCATGTGCTAAAATGTATCTTTTTTTTTTCCAGAGACGTGGAGCTATTTCCTATGACAGTTCTGACCAGACTGCGTTATATATTCGTATGCTAGGTAAGCACAGTTTGTATCAGCGCCAGTTAATTTTGTTGTCGTGTTATTTGGGATGAGATATCTCTCATTAGGTAGCCTTTTCATTACTTTTTATAGCAGAAATTGAAGCTGAGCACCTGAAAACTGGTCCTGAATGCGATGAATAAACAGGGGCGTTTTAGAGTTAGGACAAATGTCGAAGTCTGCTTTAATGGGACAGTATTTTTAGTGTATAGCTTTTAACTGTTCTAGAACATTCTTTGTGGGAAATGGGTTTCTAGAGCTGCTAAATAAAGAAGTGCTGTCAGCATGGCTAAAGACGAGCCTGCGCCATGCCTGTGAGGCAGTCTTCATTTTGTTCTCGGGGCCTCCTAAGAGAGCTTGGTACTTTCGCATTAGCCCGTTTCCCAGGTCCCTGTAACTGGCTGCATGTGTCTGCTCATTTTTCCCTCCTACCTTTGCTGGCATCGTCCTCACCCAGACACATCCCTCGCTCTTACATCATGCTATTAAACATGCACAGTGATATCCCAGTAGGCGTATCTGCTGATCTTTGAGGAGTTGCTCCTGCCTTTTCTCCTCATGCTTACAGTTCTCCCTCCAGCTTTGAGATACTGAGCTAATATGTAGCTTATAGTTTATCTACCTGTGTTCCTCCTTTGGTTCACTAACTTTTTATACTCTTAGGCCTAAATGTTCTTACTCCTCCCTCTTTAATTTGATTTGTATTTTGTGTCTTACCCACTTCTATTTTATCCTACTACAGCAGGTGTTTGTTCCTCATTTCCTCTTCCCCTGTCTCTTAAAAAAGATGCTTATGGTTCTTTTACCCCTAAAGCAAAGTTCTAAATGTGTTTACTCTTGTTTCTGTGGGTACTTCCTGATGGGTGTATGATGGATACCTCGGACTTCTAACAGGCCTGGGAAGATTTGTTTTCCACATCTGTAGTCTCACCATCTCAATAGATATTACCTCCATTTGGTGCAGGAGACTTGTCTGTATTCTGTCAATCATGTTTTAAATAAATGCTGATTGGCCAGGTAGGAAGATAGGCGGGTCAACCAGACAGGAAGTAGAGGCAGGACAGAAACCCCAACAAGCCAGCCCTCATGTTACATCCATTCTCTCCAAATGCGGTCATTCTTGACTCCTCTTACTGGCGTACTCCATGTCTGGTTCATTGACAAGTCCTGTTTGCAGGTCCCATCACCCCATCCTGATCACATCACTACCCGATCAAAACCTTGGTTATTGTCTTGCTTCTTGAACTTGTTCCTTAATTGGTCTTCCTGAACTGTGGTCTGCACAGCCAACGTGAACTTTTTTGTACATAAATAAAGACACCTGAAGTCATCTTACCTGTGTGTTTAGAGTATTCTGAGGACCTTTGACCTTAGAGCAACAGCCAAAACTGGTGTGTAAGGTCCCAGCGTCCAGTGTGACCCAGCCTGGTGCGTCTTTGACCCTACTTTTCCCAAGTTCCCTTTCGCAGCATGCCCGTCATACTGGTGTTTTTACTTGTCTGTGAACATGCCAAGTGTGCTCCTGGCTTAGGGTGTTCATGCTTGCTCTTCCTTGTGCTTGGAACCCTCTCTTCTCTGATGGCCTTATGGCTCACTGTCTCGTTCACCGCAGGTCCCTGTCTAGACAGTTCTTCAGTGAGGACTCCCCTACGACACCATTCCATCCCATCTCCCCATTCTCCGTTCCTCTTCTCGCCCTCCTCCATGGAAAGCAGTTATGTGTTTGTTTTATTTGTTCAGGCCCTGGGAAGGTAAACTTCATAACTTCATGCACTGGTGTGTGCTGGGTCTGATGTGCGCTCAGAAGACCTTTGTCATACTGAGGACTCACTACATAAAAGAGGCCTTGATAGGTAAAGATGGATCACAGTTGATGAAGGGCGACCCTCCAAGGAAGTCAGTGTTTCAGGGGCACGGGGGGGGGGCGGAGAGGGGAGAGGGCGGACGCTCCTACAAGGTTCTCCTCTGTTGTGAATGTGGCCGCTGCAGACAGCATTAACAGAAAAGTACTGCTTTGGAACTATGGGTTTAAGTACTGCTTGTCCTTCGCACCAACTTGAGACATGGAAATGCAATTTGATCCACCAGAACCCAATTTCTGCTTCCAGAATAACTAAGGTTATTCTTATTTGGGTTTGACTGCAGAATTTAACAATATGATACAAAGAGTGCCTGGTAATTGGTTGTTAAATTACCTGAAAATCATGTGCATTTATGTAAGAACAACATCAAACAGATAAAAACAAAGTTTAAAAACTTGCTAAAATGTTATGGGATTCTCCTCTGTATGCTGTGAATGTATTTTATCACCATTGGTTAATAAAGAGGCTGCTTTGGCCTATGGCAGAGCAGAATAAAGCTAGGTAGGAAATCCCAACAGAGATATATAGATATATAGAGAGTAGGTGGAGTCGCCCAGTGCCATGTAACTGCTGAAGGAGAAAGATGCCGGTCTTACCAGTAGACCACAGCTTCGAGGCCATATGTAGGTTAATAGAAATGGGTTAACTTAGGATGTAAAAGCTAGCTAGGAATATGCCTGAGTCATTGGCCAAACAGTTTTGTAATTAATATAGTTTTGTGTGATTATTTGGGTCTGGGCGGCTGGGAAACCAAAGTGCAGTCTCCATTTTCACTAAAACCCTGGGTAAGAAGAGAGATTTCTAATTGCAGAGTCCAGTGGGAGTTTGTGCACTGTGAAATTGCAGGCTGTGTGAGAGTAAACATGGTTCCTGTCTTCATTGTCTCTGTGGTCAGCCCAGTGTACC
>JAQHUG010000015.1:6228279-6268032 GCA_028555095.1 Dicrostonyx torquatus
GTCCCATGAGCCATTACCTGGCAGGCTCTTGATGGCACTAAGGAGCAGTCCACCTGAAGAAGCAACAGGCAATGAGGAGACTCACCACCCTACTGGCTCCTAGTGATAGAGAGGGTATATTTCAGGTGTGTTTGTGATTAATTATTCTTTTGTTACACTTCAGCTTGCCAATTCTGTAACTCCTTGGGATATCTTGCTGAGCTTAATTGCAGCTGCCACTCATGATCTGGATCACCCAGGTGTTAATCAGCCTTTCCTTATTAAAACCAACCATTATTTGGCAACATTATACAAGGTTAGTACAGTCTCATTGAGAAATAATTTTGTTTTGTTGTTCGTTTTTTGTTTTGTTTTGGTATGGGCTTAAAACCCAGCACTGAGGAGAGAGACAGGATCCCTTGAGTTCACTAGCTGACCAGCTAATCGGTGAGGTGCAGGCCAGCATGAGACCGCCTTAGGAAACAATGTGGATGGCTCCTGAGGGCGGCGTCCAACGTTGCCCACTGGCCTCGACACACATGCATATGTGCACGCTGCTCACGCCACAGATAGACTCACCCGCTTTAATACTTGCTTACCATGCTGTTCAGTGTTGGAAGGAGGTGAAGGTAGTGGAAGTCAGTCTCCAAAGACTGTTGAAGCTTTAACCAAGCTAATATTGCTGACAAATGCTTTTTGTGCTCAGAAATGACCATTAAGTAACAGAGAACCCTTTCTCTAGAATACCTCAGTCCTGGAAAACCACCACTGGAGATCGGCAGTGGGCTTGTTGAGAGAGTCTGGTTTGTTCTCACATTTGCCATTGGAAAGCAGGTAAGGTGGATCAAAATTGGTAATTAAGCTAGTTTATAAAGGTTTGAGAATTATGTTATTATTTGGGTGTTCCATAGTTTTCAGTTTTTGTTGAACTGAATGCATCTTTTTTAAAATTGTCAAAATTGTGGAACTGAAGCAAGGGCTCAGCAGTTAAGAGAATTTGCTGTTCTTGGAGAGGACCTGCTCAGCTGCCAGCAGCCACACGGTGCCTCAGCCATCCACACCCAGCACATACACGAGTGTGGGCCAAATGCTTATGCACTCAAAGTCCAAAGAAAGCTGTATCAAGCCTGTTGGGTCGTCATTAGAATTTCACTGGCTGTTTACCTTACAAAAGATATCCGTCTCTTTGAGGACTGTAAACCTCCACGCACAATGGTCCAGTAGTTTTACTTAACTTTTCATGTTTTGCTTACAGAGGCATCAGGTCTGTACCTGAAAAATTGCACAGGAAGTAGACACTGAATAACCAGATGCTCCAGACCTCAGAATACCTTTGAAACCAACACAGCAAAAAGCATACCAAGGCCCTGTGCCACAGATGTAGTCTTAGCACCACCTGCGGAGCTGCTGGGCAAAATAATGAGGAAAAAGAATGACAGAGAATAGCTTAGAAAAATAGTTTAATACTAAAAAAGCCATTTTAGTAGCCTAACAAAAAAAGTAATGTCAGGGCTGGAGAGATGGCTCAGTGGTTAAGAGCACTGACTGCTCTACCAAAGGTCCTGAGTTCAATTCCTGGCAACCACATGGTGGCTCACAACCATCTGTAATGAGGTCTGGTGCCCTCTTCTGGCCTACAGATGTACACACAGACAGAATATTGTATACACAATAAAATAAATATTTAAAAAAAAAACAGTAATGTCAATTAGTCCAACATGATAGTGGTGGCAAAAACATCTCATACCCTATCAGTGTGGTCTTTTATGCTTTTGACACTTTGTTTTAAATATTCAGTATTACTCTTTAACCAATTTAACTGCTTTTCTTTTCTTTTTTTTGGTTTTTCGAGACAGGGTTTCTCTGTAGCTTTGGAGCCAGTCCTGGAACTAGCTCTTTGTAGACCAGGCTGGTCTCGAACTCACAGAGATCCGCCTGCCTCTGCCTCCCGAGTGCTGGGATTAAAGGCGTGCCCCACCACCGCCCGGCTTTTAACTGCTTTTCTAAATTTTAAAATTGTATGCGTGCTTGGGCACAGGCGTGCTGTAGTGCACACACTTGCAGAGGCCTGAGACTGCTTTCAGCGGCCATTCGTCTCCTTCCTCTGGGGTCCTGAGGGTGAACTCAGGTCATTGAGCTTGGGAGGCAAGTGCTGGTCCCACTCAGCCTTGTTGAGGGCTCTTTATTGTTCACACAGAGATATGCTTGCTGCAACCCTGTAAGGACAGATTTTTTTTTAAAAGTATCTTTCTCTTGTTATCTGTGAGGCAGTTTTAAAAATGACACACTGTATCTGTTTTAACACATTTCCCTCCAGAAAACTCGAATATACTCATATAGATAATTGACTTCTCTTTTTTCTATGTGCGTGGGAGCTTTGCCTGCATGTGTATCCATTCACCACTGCATGTGTGTGTTCCTGGTGCCCGAGAGCCAGGAGAGAGCGGGACTCCCCGAAACTGCAGCTACTCTATGGGTAGTATACATGGAAGCTGGGAATCCACCCAAGTCCTCTGAAAGAGGAGTTTGCGTGTCCATCACTAAACATCTCTCGCCCTTGATTAAACTACTGAGTAGAATTTTATCCTATTAAGCAGCTTTCCCAAAGTGTCTCCGTGGACAGTTGAATGCGCTACTGTTTTCTCTATATAATCATCTGACTTTTAGGTCCTGGGCACCAAAAGATAAAACAGAGTCGTTTGCTGTTCACACAGGGATTTCTAAGAAAATTTTTCAGAAGTTTCTCAATCAGCATTCGAGTGTTACATTGACTGTTTCCCTTTTAAGTAGATAGCTGCACTCTGGCTGACAGAATAAAGTGACCCCTTTGAAATCTTTGCATATAGTTCCCTGTAAATTCTCGGTTTTACTTTTGATTATTTTAATAGTTTTTTAATGCATTCTTCACAATACTTTTTTATATATAAATTTAAAGCAACTGGCAGGGTATCTTAGGGTTTTGAATATTTAAGCTTAAGGGAGAAAATAAATAGAAAGTACTGTCTCCTTTATTATTTCTCTAACTCCAGGCAACAGATGGAGACCCAGATAGGTGCTTTGATACTAGCCACAGACATCAGCCGCCAGAACGAGTACCTGTCATTGTTTAGATCTCACTTGGACAGAGGTGACTTACACCTTGACGATGGCAGACATAGGCATTTGGTTCTACAGGTAAAGTCCAAGCTGCAAAGATTCTGTTTCCAGGGTAAATCATGGGAGGGGCGGGTAGAGCAAAAATGATATATTGTAGCAGCCCATTTTTTCAGGGTAGGTTGTAAGGAAAGAGAAGCTCCTCAGTTAGCACGCTCCCTTCCAGAAGGACATGGCTTTGGTACTTTTCATTTCCGAAGTTTCCAAGGAAGAGTGAAGAAGGGCACCCAGTCAACAGTGGCTGCTTATTCTGATGAATTCTCACATGAAAGGGGGGCAGGGAGTAGATGGTTTCTCTGGTTTGCTGATACTTTGATCCAGTCACTGGGACTGCCTAGGGTAGTGCTAGTTTAGCATCCTGACCAGCATGTCTGCACAATAATTGGTAGATGGGTGGCAGCGTGAAGTTAATATGACAGGATGAGTTTTCCTTCACAGGATTTTCCTGTTTGCTGACTTCCATTTTTATTTGGTTCTGGACCCCAAGCACACTAAACACATGCCCTACACTGAGCTGCAAGCCCAGGTGCTCTCTCTTCGGAGTTCTTCCCATTGTCGGGGTATATCAAAGCTTGGTGCAACTCAGGTCCTCTCTTCCTTAACACGGCTTTAATATCTTGTTTGCTAGATGGCCTTGAAATGTGCTGACATTTGTAACCCGTGTCGGAACTGGGAACTAAGCAAGCAGTGGAGTGAAAAAGTAACGGAGGAATTCTTCCACCAAGGCAAGTTACAGTACTGTGTGGGGAAAAGCAGAACCCAGCCATTTGTAGGAGCCGCACCGTAGATGCCTTATGTTGTTAACAACTAGTCATGATCGATGTGTGCATAGCCAGTAACACGAGCATATTTGGAACTAAGTCACGCTGTGTACTCATGACTGTACAGAAAGGAGGCTGGAATCCTGACCCTGCAGACAGATTGCTCTGCGGTTACTCCATCCCTTCACCTCTGTGGAGCACAGGACCATGTGAGCATGCGAGGCATGTTTGAAAATACTGACAGAATTAGTCTTGGGAGGAACACCTACAAGAAATATTTTATTTGGTCCACTTAATAGTGATATCAACTTGGCAAGCTTTGTTATGTGTCTCTAACTTCAAGATTAATCCTCTCATGAGGATTGTGTACTGTTCTCCCAGTAAATTACAGTGAAGGTATTCCTAATGGATCAATACAGCAGAGCTGCTCTGTCTTAACATGGTTCTCTCTCTTTTTTTTTTTAATTTATAGGAGATATAGAAAAAAAGTACCACTTGGGTGTGAGTCCACTTTGTGATCGTCAGACTGAGTCTATTGCCAACATCCAGATTGGTAACTATACACAATTTGTTGCAACTAGTTAAAAAAAATTCCATTCATTTTGATTTTGTTAAGACTAGACTAGAAAATTATTCAAAAAAAAAGGACTCAACCATTTCAGGAAATCTTAACCATTGTCCCTTGTTGATATTTTACTTTCCTCTTTGGGCTCTTTTGGGGCCCACCACCTGGCTCCCAGATAAACCACACATGGAGGCTTATCCCAAGCCTTAGCTTGGCTTGTTTTCTTGACAGCTTTTCTTAAATTATCCCATCTATCTTTGACCTCAGGACTGTTCTTTCTCTATTCCTATATGCCTTTTTTCCCTCATTACTGCATGTCTGGCTGCGTAACTGGGTAGCTGGCCCCTGAAGTTCTCCTCCTTCCTTTCTCATTCCCAGATCTTTCTCTCCCAGAGTTCTCCTCATATTTATCCTCTCTGCCTGCCAGCCCTGACTCCTGCCTCGCTATTGACGGTTCAGTTCCTTGAAGGTTCAAATGTCACTTCCTTCAAAAGCCATCTTCCTGTCTCCAGGCAGTCCGTCCCCTCAGTCAGGCTTCCAGAGTGTGCACATGTGTCACACATGCATTCTTTGCTTTTGACTCTGTTGTCCCACAGCCATTGAACCTAATTTAGAATTAATGGTTGAGGGAACTAACCATGCACAGACTGGCTGTGATTGGCATTGCAGGGCATGGGAAGGGCGACCTGAGGTTGAGTGTATTGTATTGGGCTGTGAAGGTCAGAGAGCTGGAAGGAGGTCACTCGAGAGCTGGGGTTGGGAGACTGAAGACAGTGACGTGTGTTGATGAACATCAGGACTAGCACAGGCACAGTGCAGCAAAAGGCTGCAGCAGCAGCGGAGCTGCAGTACCTGCGTGGTGATTACAAAGCATCTTCTCATAGGGCGGAGAGGCTGCCAACTATAGAGTCAGAAATGCAGAAAACAGGCCCAGCATGCAGGAGTGCATGGTGCTGAGCCTATGGGAGCCAGTCCTGGCTCCTGGGGCTAACACTGATAGATGTTTTTCTCTTAGTGGAGCTAATGAGACAGTTAATAGATCTGCCGTCTCAATTTTCAAGGGTTCTCAAGTTCAAAGAACAGGTGAAATACAAGGAAAAGGGGAAATGCAGGCTAGGTGGATGGGTAGTACATAGAGCTCCCCGAAGGTCTTTTTGCCTGAGGAAATTACTCTCTGGTTTAAAGGGAGGACTTCATGGCTCAGGCTGCTCTTCTGGGCTGTGTTCGAAGCAGCCACATCAGGTGGCTCATACATAACTCCAACCCTCTTCTGGCCTCTGCCTCTAAGAACACTCAAACACATAAAACACATAAAAACGTGAAAAACAGCACACACACACACATGAATAAAAACATGTATTTTTTAAGTTGTGATTTTTAGTCTCACCATTTTCATACTGAAGAAGGGTCATCTTAGCTATATAATGGGCCGTGTGAGACTCGAACCCAGTGTTAGAAGAGAACCTGCTCCCGCGAGCCCTCTGACGCCACATGTACAGTGTTCTTCTCACGTTCATAATCTTTTCCTTAAACTAGTTTCAGGATTTTTAGACTGACTGTTTCTTCTCAGGAGTTGACATTGTAAATACTAAGCCATGCCAGATGTAATATTCCACCTCTTGCCTGCAGTTGTCTCCTGTACTAGTGCCCTTGGCGCTGACATGGCCACCACATACCTTAGCTTAAGTAGGATGTGGTTGTTCAGCTGAGAGAAAGTCACAAAGGCCGGATGATGCTGGCCAGCTCACCTCTGGTTAGAGCAGCACCGAGTTACTTAGGAAATCCAGATTGGTAAATGACATGTGCACACACCCAGACCTTGTGAAAAATAGCCTGGTAATACTAGAGTGGGCCTGAAGAGCATTAAAACTCTACATGTTTTGAAGATCAACTCAAAACATCTCCTAATGGCTTTTCCCCTGTTTCTCAAGGGTTTATGACCTACCTAGTGGAGCCGTTATTTACGGAGTGGGCCAGGTTTTCAGATACAAGGCTGTCACAGACAATGCTCGGACATGTGGGGCTGAATAAAGCCAGCTGGAAGGGACTGCAAAGACAACAGCCCGGCAGCGAGGATGCGAATGCTGCATTTCAGTTGAACTCACAGTTACTAACTCAGGAAAATCGGTTATCCTAACCCTGAACTAGTGGGACAAGCTCCCTCCTGCAAGACTGTGGAAATGTGAAAGGGGTCTCGAGGTGAAGAACTGGTTTCCAAGGAAATGATGCCAGCATTATTTATTATTGAGGATCATTTGAGCCCACTTTTTAATGATAAGACCTGAATACACAGCAATATGCATCTGGCTTTTGTGTGAAACCTTGACTATACAAAGCTCAGCAGGTGAACCAGAATGGATTCACAAAGGAAGATTTGCTACGCGTTTCCAAAGCATGTATTCTTCGAGCCCCGAAACTTGAACTGAATCTCAGCAGAATCTCGATCTAACCTGCCCGATTCCACAGAGCATCTGTCCCTTCCACTATGTTCTCTCTGAGAAAACAGAAATGTGAAGCGCCCAGCCTCTGCTGCCTCTGGCAAGACTCAATGTTTACAAATCAACTCTGAAATACTGGTTCTAAATTGCCTTGGAGCATGATTGTGAAGGAACCACTGAGACATTCACAGCTCCACCTGGAGACTGCAGCTCTCCGGTGGTTAGCCTTTTTCTTGTTTGGATGCCCTCAGAGCCTCCCGTTCATTCGCTGTTTTGTCTTTTGCGCTGGAGAGTGTGCGTCTGTCACAGAGCACCAAGCACTTCACTCCAGTGCTGTTTGGCAATGCAGATTTTCAACTCTTAAGTTTTTCCTTTGGGGCGGGAGAGACGGAACACTAGTGTCCCAGCTGTGTCCTGACTCTGAAGACACTGCATGTTGTTTTCACTACTGTACACGTGACCTGCACATGCAAGGAAAAGGTGAAATATTTAACACACCATAATCAGCTCAGGGTATTTGCCGATCTGAAATAAAGTGGGATGGGAAGTGTGTCCTTCAGATCAAGGGAACTAAAGTCCCTTTCGCTGCAGTGCGTGAGAGGTATGTTGTGTGACTGTGTGTGTGTTTACGTGCATGTTTGTGCATGTCTGGCTGTGCATGTTCTGTCCATCCGTGTGGGAAAGGCTTGGAAATGTAAGCTTTTATTTATTGTTGGAGAATGTGACCTAGTGAGCAGCCACACTTGGGGAGGGAAGGCAGGCAACGCTGTAAGATTGCTCCAGGTGCCTTCAACTATGCACAAAGCTAAGGACCAAACTTCCCGTTCTGATTTGAAAAGTGCATTGTTTCTGGTCCCTCCCTTTGATGAAATGTTACGCTTCGGTGGGCCTTTTGATGTGAATACGTGTTTTCTAGGATAAAATTTGAGAACTAATTTTCGACAAAACATTCCACTTTTGTAATTTGTTTTCAATGGTTTTATGTACAGCAAGCACAACTGTAATCTAGTTTAAGAGAAACGGTGCTTTCTTTAGTTAATTTGTATTCCCCTTGTTACTGTAAAGACTGTTTATTATGTTTACAGTTGCAACAGCCATCTTGGGAGGAAGCTTGAGTGTGAAGCCATTTGTAAAAGGCTTTGCCATACTCATTTAAACATGTGCCTGTTGCTGTTAACTTTTGATGAATAAAATTTGGTCTTTTCTCCTTTTTATCTTTGCACTTTACCTCACCTCTCAATCCTTTGGAAACCATGTGCTGAACTACTAACTAGGTGGCCAGGCAGCTGGTGGCTCTTCCACTCACTCATGGGGGTTTTGCAGTCTCAGCTGTGGGCAGACACCATCCTCTGGCTTCTGTGGGCCTTACTCTCAGCTCCCTCCAAGTGTGGCAAGGCCAGTTCAGTTTGATCAGTCTTGCCGAGTATGGATGGTACTTGACTTCATAGCATTTTGTTCCCAGTTGGGAACTGCCTAAGAAATCACTCATTGGAAATGGCAAAAGATGCCATTTTGTTGTATTTATCAGCCTTTCTAAAGCAGCATAAGGGAAAGTCATTTACTCTTTTTTGACACAGGGTCTCCCTAGTCTCAGCCAGCCTGTTAACAGTGTTGACACCTGGCCTCAAACTCATACGGATCTCCCCACTTCTGTCTCCTAGGATTAAGATGTGTGACACCTTCCCAGGCCTAGTTCACTAGAACAAGGACATTTCTGTCCTTACTCTCTAAAAGAAAGCAGAGGCTTTACAGAACCCACTTGAGTGACTTCCCTGTTGTCTACATAAAGATGGAACTTCGGTACTCTTATATCCTAATTTGGCTTCTCAAGGAAGCCAAATATGGAAGCATGTGATAATTTTAAAAGATACTTTCTTTACCTTTTTTTATTTGGTGGGTGTTGTTTAAAATTCAGTGTATGTTTTAAACTTACACCACATCTCAACTTAGACAAGCCTCATTTCAAGTGGTCCATGCCCACATTTGGCTGTTAGTCAGTGCAGGTACCGAATACGTTATTACCTGAAGAAAGGCACTGGCCACTCATACAGTGGCAGTGTTGGCTATTTGACTGTCCAGGGTCTGACGAAATTCCTGTAAGCTCACAAGAAACTCACCTTAAGTTCACAATAGCTGATATTGTAAAGAACAGTCTTGGTATTTTATTTTGCAATGAGAAATGTAACTACCAATCATTCTCTCCCTTTAGGCAAATCTCCTTGAGAAGCCAAATTAGGAGCAGCTGGTTTACTCAGTGAGCAAGGATTCTGAGCAAGGGATGTGTTTCCTCATGCACCCATCTCCCTGTGGGGATACCTGCTGATATCCACAGCTGTGGACTGGGGTACCCTCTTCCCCCGGATGCTCTAGAGGCTCTCTGCCACAGTTGTTTCTACATGATAGCTTGACTAACTGTGTTAGACCTGTTACTTGCCCGGGCAGTGGCACTGGGGTGGCTGTTGACTGCCCTGATTATGCTGGTCTTTGACAAGGTGTAGCTTTCATCTCTCCAGCCTCTCAAAGGGAAACTAGGTGATGCTCCCAGATCTTAGAGCTGTGTGGGAATTACCTGCCACCTTCCCACTTCTTTACATAGTGCAAAATTCATGACATTTCAAGAGAAATTGGACACTTTAAAGAATTTTTGAGGATGTAGCAGCCATTTGGGAGTCTGGGCCAAGTGCTGAAAAGGGGGTAGGTAAGAAAATTTTAACAAGCCCTACCTAAACCACAAATCTGGTTCCTCATTAATATTTGTACTTTAAACATAATAGTTTGTAACAAGGCTCTTTGTATTTTAAAAATAATCAAAAATTCTATTTTTTTGTCCTTTGTGAACTTGGAAAAAAAATCCCCTATACCTGAGGTATAGGTTAGAGGTGCTAGTGATTCCTTCATGGTTCGGAAATGGTCTTTTTCCACAATGCTTTTTTCATGTTTATGTTACCTATTTAAGACCTAAAAGTCATACTGCATTAAAAGGAACGTGCAAAAACTAGTTATTATCCATCACCAGTGTGTATTTGCAACGTAAGCTGCACTGGAGATTTGGTCTGCGGCCATTCCCTAAGAACCTGCACGGCATTGGGAGGACCCCCAACATGAACTTCAGGAGGGATAACCACCACCGCAGGCCAACACGGGGATGAGCTGACAGGAACATACATGATCTCTTATGTTCTTCAGTGTATATGGCGTAGGGTGGATGTAAACTGATTACCGTGTAATGTACCATTTAGCTATCAGATTATGGGTGAGTTTACTAGGAGTGGTTTGGTAGTTCTGAAGTTGTATAGTAATTAATGACGTCTGGTTCCTGTTGTGTGTAGAACATGGCGCTGGGTGTTAACAGTTTGAAAGAGCATTAGAAGTTACAAGCCAGGGTCTCAGTGTGACTGGTTTTCAGAGCTGTGTGTGACGGGTGGTGCTGGAGTACTGCTTGAGAGACGGGCTTAAGGACGAAGGGCACCGTTCCTATCTCTAAGTACCGAAATCACTTGGCACTCAACTGTGATTAAAGAATACAGTTTTAAGTATTCAAAATGAGTAAAGTACTGACTTTATCAATTACATTTGAAACTTTCATGCCCAAGCTTTGTAAGTTACCCTGGACTCCAGTAGGGATGAAAGAGGAAAGAGAAATGCCACGATTTTCAATATTCAGCTTCTTGTTGGCTCTGAACTTACAACTGAAACCTGCTGACTTAGTCATTTACGGTTTTTAGTTGATTCAGTAGTCTGTTAAAAAAAAAAATCCATCTTCTCTTTCAGCTCTCTCTTCTGCCCATGTGTGTTTGTCTGTGTGTGTGTGTAATAAATTTGAAATATTTTTTCACTGTTTGAACATGTCATAAAAATTTCAAAAAACTAATTAATGTATCAGTTTTTTATCTTATCTAAAATTTATAAAAATTATAAAGTTTTGAAGGAAACATTGAAGTCTGCCTGTCGGTTTTCTTCAGGTGCAGAAGCACAGGACAGCTCACGACTGGAAACAAGTATGATCAGGAGCCAGGGTGGCTGTTCCAGGAGGGGCTTCTTTCCCACCTTTTAGACTTGCTAACTTAGTTTATCCTCACATGGCCATTGGAAGAATGGGCTAATTTTCTTACTTTGAGAAAAACACTGATCCTATCATGAGGTCTCCATCCCCATTCTTCTAATGAGTTAAGGCCTTGTGTTTATTAACTCCTCCAAGTTCCTAGGTGTTGGGACACAGCCCAGTGGCAGAGCTCTTGTCTCCATGCAGAAGGCTCTCTGTCTGTTAATGTTAAAGTGAACATTAACAGAAACTGGATTTTCCATCTGAGAAGGAGCTAAGTGTTTCTATTATAGTGGACACATCAGTTCGGGTAACTGGGGCTCTAGACAGATTTGTGTGTCACAGTGGAGACCAGTTTATAAAGCTGATCTTCAGAAGACATGGAACGGAATTCAGCCATCCTGGGAGCTTTCCCTTGCTATTGGTTACTGTTTTCTTCCCTCTGCCTCAGTTTCTCCTTAGGAAGCAGCTTTTTGTAGTGTGGTTTTTAGGAGTGGTGTCCACAGCATGGCAGACCTGGATTTAAGTCCTCCAAAAGGTACCTAATCTTTTGAGTGGTTTCCTGGCCTCTAATAATTTACTTCATAAAGCCAAATATCCGGATAGTAAGTGCTAAGCGAATGGCTGCTAGCCCACCTTCTCATGACACCCTGAAGATGAGTGCTCAGATTTCTAGGAGAAGTCTGAATAAAATGGCTTAGTCAGTTGGTGTTCTGTGTATCAGGGAGGGCAGAAGACAAGGACCATCCAGTTAACATGACCCTTATTCTGTTACACACATACCTGTGTGGTCTGTCGTCAACTTCAGTATTCCAGAAAGACTAACTGTACTTGAGGCCTTTTTTCCCTCCTAAGATACTGGTTTCTAATATAAAATCCCCTTGGACATGCACCTTTTACTCTTTCATAAAAAACATCTGGTCAATAGACAGGCTGGCCACTGGGCAACAAAGACAAACATGTTATACCTTAGTTAAAAACCTTGTGAAAAGTGGCCTTTGTCCTTAAATTAAGGCTTTTCACCATGAAGTAACCAGGATCCCCTACCATAACCACTTGGTTTGAAATACAAAGTGCTATCTGACTTTTGCCCTGAGAATATTAATACACCCACATTCTGCTCTAACCATGACGGGCTGTAGACTGCTGCAAGAGGCTAGAGAATCTATCATAAAGTTTGAGAACTTCTAGCTAGAGGAACATCCCTTAGTCCTGGAGTGAAATACGGACAGCTTCCTCAGAAAAGTACAAGATGCTGGGTCCTTACTTTGCTATTTTTGTTTCTATTTGTTGTTAAGTACCACTAAGACCAGTGAAGCGCTGGCCCACTTACAGGATTTCCAGGGAATGTCCAAGAAGAACCAAGAAACAGACTCAAGATGGTCCAGTGCTCTGACTCACATTTTCTCTCTATGACACTGTCACTACAACACTATCAGATACAACGTTCATCTACTTGAAGAATTTCTTCCTTAGCTGTATGTTGTTTTCCTTCAGGCCTCCAGTCTAAGAGGAAAAGCGAAGGACAGATGGCACAGCTCATTAAGGAAGGTAGTGCTACCTACAATGCATTAGAAGTAATCCTAATAACTACAAAGGAGGAGATGAGGGAAGGAAAGAGAAGGGAGGTAAATGTACAAATAGATGATAGTATAGTCAAAAGAAAATTCAACAGCTTGCTTTATTTTAAAATAATAACGTTCATATATTGGAATGCTAGCCAAATTCAATACTGATATAAATTTCTTAGGTCAAAATATGTGGTCAGACGAATTTTCTGAATCTCAGACAGTTTTCAAACCATAGAAAATATTTAGAAACAATATACATCAATAACATACCATATTTTAAACTAAATAAACTCTGAAAAATAGTTCAATCTTTGTTAAAGATTTAGAACACATATTTTCAATAACTTAAAATACCTATCTACACTTCCTATCTCTTAATTCTCCTGGGAAGAACAACTAATCGCTAGACTTAAATAATACAAAGACTTACTCATGGTAAGAGATTCTGATATTAAAGACAGTTGAACTTATCAGAAACAAAAAATCATGAAAACTTATTAAGTACTTTAAATTAACAAATCCTTTCAAGCCCTAGATAATAAAGGCAGTTTTCGACTTTCTAATAACGCCTATGGTTATCTGCATAATGTAATTAATCGGCTGACCAATGATAAACAGCTGAAAAGGAATTTTTCACCTAGTCAGTAATGTTTCATTATAAAGGATATTTTGACCAATATTTAAAATTTATAAATTTAGTTATGCTGACATTTTTGTATTGTGCTGGTTAGTTCTGTGTGAGCTTGACACAAGCTAGAGTCATCTGAGAGGAGGGAACCGAAACTAAGAAAATGCCTCCATAAAAATCGAGCTGTAAGGCATTTCTTAATGAGTGATTGATGATGGAGGGCCCAACCCATTGTGGGTGGGGTCACCCCTGGGCTGGTGGTCCTGGGTTCCCTAAGAAGCAAGACAGTAAGCAGCACCCCTCCGCGGCCTTCACATCAGCTCCTACTTCAGGAGCCTGCCCTGTGGGAGTTCTTGCCCTCACTGCTTTTGATGACAAACTATTACATGGAACTGTGAGTGAAATAAACCCTTTCCTTCCCAAGTTGCTTTTCTGGTCATGGTGTTTCATCATATCAATAGTAAACTTTTTCATCATGTCAATAGTAAACTTGGACAACTTAATTTAGCAATAAATCATCTTTTTGAACTCATTAAACTAAAAAGAAAGATGGTACATTCTGGCTTTTATTTAAAAAGTGATTTAATTCAATAATTCGATTTGTTATTACTTGAGAAGTACATTGACTTCCCAGTATTGGGTAGCAATGAGGTTTAAGCAGCCTTCCGGGCCCTCAGTTCCCTCTAACAGAAAGCAATACGGAAACTCAGCAGTAAACATCTTCTGCTGCTTATGTAAACTCAGCTCCAGGAGGAAAAAAACAATGTGAGAACATATGTAAGTCCTATTTGAAGCATTCCCATCTCCAATAACAGGTATACCAGCTGTCCCCTCACTGACCAGTAAACTCAAAATGAAGATAACAGGATCCTCACTGATACCATTCCTTGTGAGTTTTTACATACTGTTTTACATACAAATGTGTGCATATAAAACATTTGCACAGATATTAGTGTTAAGAATTGAGAATGAACAGCAACATCCACAAATGGCATGTCTGTATTCTGAGACCCTACAAATATTAAAACCTATTTAAAACATGTCATAATACATGTGTGTTAAGGAAAGCTCCAGAACTGGCCATCTCCTAAGAGCCAAACCAACCTCTGGTGCTTTCACTACTTCTCACTTCTCTAATTAGGCTAAGAAGGAGACCAATGAATACTACCTTCAGGAATTTACTAAATACTGGTGATTTCTACCAGCGAGACTCAGCTCTGCAAGCCAACAGGTGAACCAGGAGTCTTTCTGAACTCACTGTCCATTAGGAGTCCGGAACATTTTCAATTAAAGCCTTCATTTTCCCTGTAGACTTCAATATATGCGGACCAAACTGGAGGAAAAAACATGAAGAAATAGGTCAGCAGGTACCTTCATGCACAGCCTGGGCAGAAGGAGTCGGCATGGTAGCGGCCGTCTCAGATCTCCAGGAAAACTCAGAGAGGGTGCATGGGGGAAAATGATCCCCTTGTATTTTGAGTAAATCTTTACAATTTGAATACGAACACTACACACTGCCATAGTGAAATTTCTATTAGGTTGAATTTCACAGAAGCCTACAAGGAAATTCAGGGTAGACTTTGGTAAGTTTTGGGTTTCTGAACAACTTTTACAGTGAGAAACACAAAGATGTCCTTGCAGGGTACAGGGCACAACCACTTTGATCGCACCACATAGAGGTGGACATAGTGAGACCAGGGTTTAGCCAGCCTTTCTACGTCCCAAGTTTAAGGACAGTCTGGACCTTGTGTCTCAGAGAGAAACAAAAGCTACCTTTCCCCACCCAGCTAGCTCCACATATAGGTGGAGAACAGGACCTAGTGCATCATGCAGGAGACGCACATGGGTGCCCTTTATCCACCACCTCATATGCCAATACTCACCAGGGCTGGCTCTGAGGTGACCTCCGATTCTGGCTTTTGAATTCCTCTCTCAACTTCACCCTGGCTACTATGTCGATACCGATAAGCAAACTTCTTTTTCAGAGCTTCTGCTATGAGGGCAGCAGGGTCAGTAGCATCCACTGGCCTAGGCTTTACATCGTTCTCCGACCTTCGAGAAGGGAGCAGAAACCAAAGGTCAATATGGGGATGTCCCTCACAGGTCTTTTGTGGATGGCAGTTACTTGGTGACATAGTCACTCTTAGCAGGAGGGCGTGCTGGGCTGCAGAGGTCAGCACAACAGTGCATAATTAGATAAGGAGCGAGGGCCTCCAGGAGAGGGGGCACAGTGTGCCTTCACTGGATACATGCAGGCTAGTAGTGAGATGGCTCAGCAAGTAAAGGTGCCTGCCACCATGGTAGAAGACCTGAATTCAATCCCCAGGACACATGGAAGGCAAGAACCAACTCCCACAAGCTGTCTTCTGACCTCCCCTCCCGATACACATATGGAACCTTTTCTTAAAGTAGGTAATCTCTTTGAAAGAAAGCAGTTTACGGCCAGGGGGTGATGACGTACGCCTTAATCCCAACACGCAGGAGGCAGAGGCAGGCATATCTCTGAGAGTTCAAGGCCAGCCTGGTCTAGAGGATGATGCTTGGTGGAATTGAAAAGCCTGCCCAACGCACAGCTTGCCTGTCCTTGGCTGCACTGTCTGGAGGAGCTGTTGGAGCGGCTAAACATCCTTGAAGGAAAGATGCTTCATGGCAGTCGCATGGAAACATTTCAGCGACAGCACTCTGGCTCTACAGAACAGAGCCCTCACCTCTTGACTGACCGCAGCTTCACACTATTCATGTCTTTCAGGATCTCGAGCATATTTGGCATGTCAGGCGGCTTTGGGTGGCTCTTAGCCAGAGTCTTCCCAGCATTGAGTCTTTGCTCTCTTCGCTCTTTAATCAGATCAACAGCAGACATACTTTGGTGGAGCATTGATGGAAGGGGAGGAGGGGGTGGGGGTGGGGGAGGAGGAGGAGGGGGTGGTGCTACAGTGGAAGAATCTAAGTGACCTACAGAAGAAACAAAGAAACAAACTAAATCTTTCTGGTAACAAGCAAGAAAACGTCACTTTTTAAAAGCAAAACTATGTAACAGATTTCTGTATTCCTAAAAGCAATATCCTTAAAAAGAATCTCAGTTCTGTAAGGAAAATGCTGTTCAGTTATTCAGAAATGTCTGAATCTGAGCTACTACTCCACTGAACTCAAACTTACCCAATGGAAATATCCCATTCAAATAAAGGTGTTTTCAAGATTTTTAGGTGTTCTGTTTGTGACACACAGCATGAACACTCATAGCAAAAAAAAACAAAACAGTCTTTACTCAAAAACATTTGTCCTCAATACACCACTGGACAATTCAGAACGATTCTAAGTATCACGAAAGCTTGCATCTTATTAGCTGTGTCCTTTGGTGCATGCCTATAATCCAGCACTAAGAAGAACACGGCAGGAGGATCATACCACTTCAAGGCCAACATGATCCGGATAATGAACTCCAGGCCAGTTGGAGATTCAGAGGGAAACCTTGTCCCACAAAACAGTGTTACACTTAATTTTCAAACAAAAAAGTAATGAGGTGTTAAAGAAAGAAAAACCCTAAAATTTACTGTCTTACCTAACTCAAAGTTAGCTTTTTCTGCTGCAGAACTGTACTGAAGAGGTCTTGGGGGCAACAGTTACATGTTGAGAATTTTACTGGGAGTGTTCAGATTACAACTAAGACATCGCAACAAACTCCAACCATCTCCTATTTATGGTAGTTTTCCTTGTCTACCAGCAGAGGGAGGTAAAGAAAACAGTTCCAAATTAACAGAAGAAAAAACCAGAACTTGGTATACAAAGACATGTCTATGTCTGAAAACCCTGCTCCCTGGGCTCCGATCTGCCAGTCACTGAGAGATCACCCCTCACCTTCTAGTGCTCAGTGCCCAAAGCACCTTTACCCATCATGTCACATTGCATGGGGATTCCAACTGATTGAGACACGGGGTGCTGAAGAATCTCACTAGGACTGAAACAACAGGAAAAACAACCACTTCTTCCAACAGACTGGCAGGCTAGGATTTCAAGGCCATAGTTTCTTCTCCATGGGGAAAAAAACCCCACACTAATTAAACTAACAGTATTATAGCAAAGTCCTGAATTTGGTTTCTACTCTAGACAAGAGGAAGAGAATGGCCATTAGGTATCTGCTGTGTGCATTTATTTACTTTCCATACTTAATGGCACAGGGACTTGGTAACACAGGTACTGTTTTACTCACTTTAGAGCAGGAAAGCGAGGTGGAATACCATATGTTTACCTCAGGCCATGCAGATGGAACCAGCATCTGGCACAAGTCCCACTCAGAAAGTGGTTCCTTTCACTAAACAGAAAGCCACAGGCACAGGTTGTCCTCATGTCTGAGAGAGGTGTCAAATGGGGGGAGCTAAGTTTCCCATAAAGCAGTCAGGCATCCACAGACAGCACACTTCAGCAGGCATTTCAGCGTTAGCTGAGTGGATTATTCCCTAGTCATCTTCCCAAACACAAAGTCATCAAGTTCTGCACTAGATGAACTGAATTAGACTGGTTGCTCACACTGTCCTGCCTTCCCATTGGCTAGTCACAAGCCAATACAGGAGTTACATACCTGCATTAAGACTCTGTTGTTCCTGCAGGGTCACAATCTTGGCAATCTGAGCTCTAAGGGCAGCAAGCTCATTCTCAAGTGCGGAGATCTTCTGCAAGGCCTCCTCACTGGCCAGTGTTGTCTTTGGAGGAGGCTCTTCCTGAGACATATTTGGTGAAATGTGCCTGCTTGTGGGCTTCTCAGAGCAAGGAAGGTCATCCTCAAGGGGAGACTTGGACCTGACCTCTGCCCTGCAAGGACAACACAAAGGTGGCCATCACAGGACTGTTGAGGATACGTGAGTAGACACGCATACAATGCCACACAAGTCGGCATTCTCCAGCTGCAGGCCAGCACTGCCCCACTCCTTTACTGTCTGCTAATCCATCACTGTCAAGAGTCCAGAAAAGCTGCCGATGCCTTCTAGTGCCAGCATTCCCCATATTTGACAGAACACCCCCCACAAATATGGGAACAACATAAGTTGACCGCAGCCCAGAAACCTAAAGGTAAAGGGAATCGTGTCATTTCCTCCTAAGACCCGCGCTGTGAAAGTCTCAACACTGAAAACCCTGCTCCCTGGGCTCCGATCTGCCAAGTCACTAGGAACACTACAAACCAGAAGAGTTCTCCATGAGGACAGGAAGCAGTCCTAATTCCTGGTATAAAGATCGCTAATTCAAAGCAGTCTGGACTACACGGTAAGTTGGAAGCCAACCTGTGCTACTCAAAACAGAAGCAGTTGGCACTGTGCCCAGCTTAAGGACTGCACTTCCCAGTTCTTCTTGGGGAACAATGGTTGACCAGGCTAATAAAGCTTCAGGCAGAATTAGTCAACAACAGCTTTAGGCGGCTGAGCCTCAGCCTTCCTCTGCTGAGACCAGTGCAGTGCACCATGGCATTTTAGAGAGCGGGTAATGTGGCAGCCCACAATGTAGAGTTCAGCAAGGTTGGCTCTGTGACACCCAAGATGGGTGTCAGCTCCAGCCCAGCTATGCTTGGAGATTTCTGAGACAGAAAATAAACTATCAGGCAAGAAAACTGGGCTGCCATATTATTCAAACACACAACTTTCGTCGTGGCTTCTCTGTCACATGCAGTCAGACTTTTTCTTAGTTTTTGAGGAAAGGTCTTGCACCCTGCCCAGGCAGCCCAGCTTTCGAGGATGCTCCAACCTCTACCCCCCAAGTTCTGGGATTATGTGATGGTGCCACCAGCTTTATTTTTTTAAAAAAACCAAATTTACTAATCACAGGTATTAATCAAGCCCTTTAGCAACACTTCATTTAACTTTTATTTAAGTTGATATTGGTGTTTTGTTATTACTTGAGAGCTGTGGAAATGACTCTTAACTTTTGGCATTGGGAACTGAATTTGGGTGTTTTGTTCAAATCTCTTTATGAGTAAGTTAAAAGTTTTGCAAGCTGCCTTTCACCTATAAGATTTGGCACACCTAGTGTCACAGCAGTGACTTTAAGTGTTGGGGTTCCAAAGCCTCAGTTACTGCTTCCTTTTTTACCTTGACACTGAGACGACCGGATGAGGAAATTCATTTAAAAGATAGAATGAAAAATAAACATTCACAAAAACTTCCAAAGGTTTCACATTCCAAAGGCTGGACATGGTGGCACATGCCTGTCATCCCAGAACTTGGAGGATGAAGCCATAGGTCATATGTACAAGCCTGGCCTACAGAGAAAGCCCATCTGAAGCTGGGGATAGAATGTGGTTCAGTCAGGGGAGTACTGGTTCAGCATGCACAAAGTGCCAGCTTCAAACCACATACTACATAAACTGGGCACACAATAGAATATGCCTACAATCCCAGGATTCCGGTGGAAGAGGCAAGAGAGACAGGAGTTCAAAATCAAAATCGTCCTTCATTACATAACAAGTTCAGTGCCAGATTGGGCTATAGGAGGCCCTGTCTCAAAAAACAAGAGGGTCTGGAGAGGTAACTTAGTTGACAGACAGTGCTTGCTGTACACCCTTGTGAACCTAAGCTTAATCCCTAGAGCCCGTGTGAAAAGCTAGGTGTGGGTGAACACGCCTGCAGTTTCAGCCCTGTGGGTCAGAGAGAGTGGATCCCTGGAACTCACTAGCCAGCCAGCCCAGCCTAATCTGCAAGCCCAGGTCTCAAAGAGACTTTGTCTCAAACTACAAGATGGATGGTACCAGATCACCTGAAGCTCACCTCTGGCCTCCACACGTTTGCATATGTGCACATGTATGTCCACATACATGAACAAGCACACAGCACACACATACACAAAGTGTGGATTACATTTCTACATAATGACTATAGGTGAATAGTATCCTTTTTCTTTTCGTTTGACTGAAATCTTAACAAATATAAAAACAAAAAGCAAGTATCCAGCACAGATGTTTACAAAACAGAAAACAGCTGTGACATTTCTTTAAAACGGTTTCACCTCACCAGCTCTGCTAGTGAGATTTCCTCTTCTTGTACCTGCTTCATTTGGCTCCCACATACTCTAAGGTGGAAAAGCACAGCTCTTGGGGAAAGTATGACGTGCTGACATTTATCAACTGTGTTACTGTGCTGGTTTGTTTTATGTCAACTTGATGCAGCTGGAGTCATCTGAGAGGAGGAAAATGCCTCCAGAAACAACAGTGGTCCTCGACCTTCCCAGTGCTGAGACCCTTTAATACAGACCTCATGCTGTGGTGACCCCCAACCATAAAGTTGTTTTTGTTGCCACTTCATAACTAATTTTGCTACTGTTATGAATAATAATGTAAACATCTGTGTTTTCCAGCTGTCTTGGACAACCCCTGTGAAAGGCTGTTCAACCTACAAAGGGGGCCATGACCCACAGCTTGAGAACCACTGCTTCAGACTGGCTATAAACAGACAAGCCTTTTGGGTATTTTCTTAATTAGGGATTGTTCTATGGAACAAGCTACTTTTGGTTCATAGTGTTTCCTGACAATAGTGTCCTTAACTAGGACAATTATCACTCTTCTCTGATGTAAAGAGAAGGCACTCTTGGCTTTACTTTATTTTGAGACAGTCTCAGATGTTTTAGGCTGACCTTTAAACAAGGTCTTCACCCTTTGAGAAACAGCCTTCCATCCGTTCATCTCCTGCTGACCCCTCAATAAGGCTAACTTCTCGTATCATGCAGGGACTTTCTCCACCTCGTAGTAGACTTTATACCATCAGTAACCCTGAGTAGCCCTGGGATCTTCTCCAGTGCACCAGTGTGCTATTACCTGACTGTGTCTGCTCTCTGGTACCTGGTAAGAGTAAAGGGCATGTGCTGGTAACTTCCTTTGACTGCATAGTGAATAAATATTCTTTGTGAGCTTCCAAATGGATAGAAACATCTCTAACACTCTGTCCCCTCAGGTAACTGCAACTCATCTTGATACAGTTTTTAAGAAACGTTCTCCAAGTACACAAATTCTCTACGATCTGATGGATCCCTGTGCTCCAATGAAACTATTATAACTACTGTAGTTACCTAGCGTTGATAGCTCTTTCGGGCCATGTATGCTAGACTGTAACCTCCTGAATGGCAGGAAATTCTGTGGTTCACCAGGACTGAGTTCCTGAGAACTTTATAAATACTAAATTCTGAAAAATAAACCACAAAGAAGACTGTTCAAGAGCAGGGCAAGATATCATCAAAGCAGGACCTTAATGTATTCCAATACATCATTGAAAACAGCAGACACTGCAGCTCACCCCAGCAGCCTTCCAAACGAACCTGAGTCTTGTTGAACACTCCCCTTCTTCTGTGGCTACCCATCCAACATCAGCAAAAGATGCCACCACATCCTCTCCAGGGTGGGTGGGGCTCCATTCTGTTGCCTGGCTGGTAAGCTGGAGGTTACAGAGAGAGAAAATCCTTTATCTGTACAATTTAACAGAAAAGTAAAACCCAAAGAGATACCATCAGCCCAGTAGCTCCCAGGAAGGCCTCCATCAAAGGCTGACTATACATAGCATATGCTACCAAACTGTGCTTCATAACCTCAGGGTTATAACCTAACATTAGTCAGTTCTTAGACCATAAATCTTTCATTTTGTTCACCTAAAAGCTTAAGAAAACGTTTAGAGTCTAAGTATTAGAAATCTGATTCAGAGCTAGGAATGTCGCTTAGCGGTAGGACACTTTCATGGTATTCTTGAGGCCGCGCTCTCTAACACCCAAAGCAAGCTAAAAAGGATGCCACTGTTCCTGAAAAGATTTGGTGACGCAAATGTGGAGGGCAAAGTCAACAAACAGGTCCCACCGTGGTGACGTCTATGTGCACTAGTGATGATGTTAGCGCTGTCAGCCCCTGTGGTGAAGGCTATGTGCACTAGTGATAAGTTAACATTCTTATCAACCTGACTGCATTTGAGATTGCCCAGAACATTCAATTGGCAGAACCAGGGTGGGTCTCAGTGAGTTCAAGGCCAACCTGGATACACGGTGTCATCCTGTCTTAAAACAGACAAACAAAAAAACCAATTTAAACTTAGTTTAAGTGAGGAGGGAAGACCTACCCTAAATGTGGCTACGAAGGAAGCCAGCTGGGTACCAGCAAGTCTCTGCTTTCCGACTGCAGACAAAGGCCTCAGCTGAGAGCCCAGCATCTCATCCTCCTGGACATGATGGAGTGCCCTTCACTGTGCACAAAAGCAACCCTTCCTTCCTTACTTTACTTCTGCCAGGGATCTGGCCACAGCAATGAGAATGGCAACTAATACAGTGCTGTTCTGGTCACAGAACTCATGCCACAATACAAAAAAACCAAACTTTTAAATGCCTCAAATCTCTTAAATTTTAACTGAATGTTAAATAGCAAGGGATTAAGTTTAAATTAGCACTATTATAAAAACAGAGAATTCTCTGGCTCAACTTAAATCTATGGATGAAGAAAAACTATCTTGAAAGAATATTCTAAAATGTATTGGAGGGGAAAACAATGTAACTGAATTAAATTTAGGCTATACTTTTCGTATTACGCGTCAGAGTCAGAAGGCTGGTGACCAACAAGTTAAAGCTTGCAGGTGAGTGTCTAAATTAAGTGAAGCTGAAAGGGTGGGAGCGAGGTCAGCTGTAGAGGGCTTGTCCAGCGTAAGAATCCTAAGGTCAGTCCCCAGTACAGCAAAAGGAAAGACACAATTCAAAGAAGCAAACAAGACAATTAGCTTTATAACTGAAGAAGAAGAAACAAAAAGGTCAAAGAGATTCATCAGAAAGCTATACTGGGAACTATCCAGTATTCAGACCATCTTTCTGTAGACACAGGGCTCCACACACCAGACCCTGTACGTCTGTGTCTTTAGCTATGCTTTATTTTGGAGGCAGGCTGAAAATTCTGTAACTTTAATGGAAAAGTAAAAAGTCTTAAAAATCGCCAGGTGGCACACGCCTTTAATCCCAGCACTCGGGAGGCAGACACAGGTAGATCTCTGTGCGTACCAGGCCAGCCTGGTGTAAAGAGTGAGTTCCAGGGGGCGGGAGAGATGGCTCAGTGGTTCAGAGCATTGACTGCTCTTCCAGAGGACCCAGGTTCAATTCCCAGCACCCACATGGCAGCTCACAACTGTCAGTTCCGGGGGATCTGACACCTTCACACCAATACACATAAAATAAAGATAAGTAAGCCATAAAAATATTTAAATAAAAAAAAAGAGTTCCAGGACAGGCTCCAAAGCTACAGAGAAACCCTGTCTCGAAAACCCATTTTTAAAAAGTCTTAAAATCAAGAGTAGATTTTATCTGATACATGCTCACTATCTTACCAGTCTGTATTTGCCTACCATTTGGGAAGCCCTGAGCTTGATTCCCAACATGACATAAGAGCATGATGGTTATTATTCTCAATTACATACATAGTTTGAGGACACAGCCTGGGATGTGTGATGTCTCAAAAACAAAAAGGGAGAAGAACAGGAAAACACAGACTTGAGTCACCACATGGTGGTGCATGCAGTAAGGAGAGAGGCTCATGGATTCACATCTGGTTCTGACTATATAGTCAGACATTATTTCAAACAAGGGGGAAAACAACTGGCCACACTTAAGGACCCAAATCTAATTTTCAAGGTTTTATAAATGACAATTAAACATTGTTTCTAATTTTATGTCTGAGTTCGATCCCTGAGACTCACGTTGTGAGAAAAAAGATAACTCCTGAAAGTTATCCTCTGACCTCCACATGTCTTCCACAAAACATGCATGCATGCATACATACACACACACACACACACACACACACACACAAATACAATTTTAAAAGTGTAAAAGCAAGAGAAAAAAAAACAAACCAAAAATATAACACCTCCCAGGACTTACTCTGCAATCTTATTTAACTATTGCTGCAAAACTCTACCATATATATGGACACATGACATGTGATCAATGACATGAAAATGGCAAAGCAGCATCAAGATCTGTCTCTACATCCTGATCTGATATTCTCCCCAAGACAAGCTGTTCCCCACTTAAGAAACAAAAGAAAACTGACCCCAAACTTTTCAAAAGGCCCTTTCAGGTACTGCTAGACAAGAACCATTCACTGAGTGCCATAGCATGACATGGGAGAGGTGATTTCCAGGACAACTCAAGGGAAGTGCCGGTCAAGGAGAAGAGGGCCACTGGCAAGGGGGAACGAGGCCAAGTTCTTCAAGCATGGTTTAGACGTCACTGCCAAGAGCATGCATGGATGACATGAGACATCTGAAAACAAAGGACTTACTCTTGATTCGCAGGAAGGTCCTGTCCTGTCAAAGTTACTGTTAGCAGAAAAGATTAAAGAACAAAGATATAGAAAATGGAGAGTAGACACTGTGGTTTTAAAGCTTTAAGAAATTCAAATGAATTTCTTAAATTGAAAAACAGTAACCCAAACCTCACAATTACATCTTAGAATCCTACCACAACACTGTTGACTAAGTGAACCTATCCTGACAAGGTGAAACTGCTCTGAGAAACGGACTTCAACAGAATGGGTAGTGTTCACAGTGGACTGGCCTCCAGGACACCCGTCTATACATACCAAAACAGCAGGCTTGGGGCACCTGCTCTAAAACGGCTTACGTATTTACATATATGTCCACATCCACCCACACACTTCAACCATTCATCTCAAGATTGCTTTGTAACACCTAACACGGTTTAACTACTATAAGTCTGTTTATGTTCCATCTATATGGTTTTGTGATTTTGGTAGACATTTCTGACCCTAATCCTAACCCTGGGTTTACTAACGTATTTGCTTGTTTAGGAAGGATATCAACACCTAGCAAAAAGTACAAACTTCAAGTCTGTTAGAGAAAAATGGACTACTTTCATTAAGTGGTCATTCTGCTTCCACATTGATGGGTGATCTGTAGTGGAAATGTGACTCTTTACTTGTGTAATTACACAACTTTTCCAATTCTAAAAAACCACTCCTCAAAATTCAAACAGTCTGGAACAGAATTACCTATCAGAAAGAATAGTCAAGATTGAATTACCCCAGAGGCCTGTCAATTGCAGAAAATGGAATCCCAACTAACCATCAACTCCTATCTAGGTTATTCTAAATTATCTATTAGTATTTATGATCACCTGCATGTGTGTGTTCTTAAGTTTAAAACATTAACAATGTACTTCCATTCCAGGGTTTGTTTTTTATTTCCATTTTTGTTACAGAAACATGGTATCATTACGTAGCCCAGGCGAGCCTGTAACTCCTGATCTTCTTACTTCAGCGTCAGAAGTGCTGGGTACCAGGAGTATGTATGCCCAGATCTTCTGTCTTTACTTCATACAATTTAGAAATCCATTAAAACACAAACCGTCAAGTTCTTCACAGTGAGGAACACTTACTGCCGGAAAGGAAACACTCATGATTTCTACATTTATTTATTTACTGTGTGTGTGTGTGTGTGTGTGTGTGTGTGTGTGTGTGTGTGTGTGTGTGTGTGATTGTGGCTCTGCGAGTACGCCAACCAGAGGACAATTTAAGAGTCTCTTTTCTCCTCCCACCATGAGGGTCCTGGCCTCAAATCACCATGCCTGTTGTTTTGCTGATCCCAAGAAAAATTTGTAAGTACAAAAGGTTGAGTATCTGCCTAGCATACCTAAGCCCTCAGGTCCACCCTAACCACCACAAAAAAAAAAAAAAAAGACTTCTTTAGGGCCAGAGTAGCTTCGGCAGCCATAATATTAGATAACCACCCAAAAGCCAAAGCCAAATAAGTTCAAGGTCACCTGGGAATTACCACCTGTCTCCTCACAGTTTCCCAAGCTTCCCTTAGGCATCTCAAGGAGGATAAATGTTGAGGATCCGGAATAAGCACTTCAGAGGAACTAAAATTAGAAAGGTCTCACTGCTAATCCTCTCTGTTTCAGGGTTATTAATAGGAGAAAGCCTCAAAAACAAGTCAGTACTTCCAAAGCACCTTGCCCATTCACATTTCCAAGGCCCATATTACCATGAAAATCTGAAAAACACAAGACACAGTACCTACCTGAAACTGAACTCTTGGACACTGAATCAGAGACAAGTTGGTACCAATCTTCCTTACGATACTTCGTGACGAACCATATGGTTTTCCAGACCAAAGTACCTAAGGAAATAGAGAAAACCAAACGTTTACAAAACTTCTCAAATTCTAATACAATACACTGGCTACTGAGTGCATGCTAACACATTAATCACAGTATCGGAATGTTCTTAAGTGGTCTAGGAAATTAGCTAGTATTCTCAATTCAAAAGTGAAAGAATAGATAGCTAGACAGACAGAGGCTTGGTATTAAAGTGATAAAGCTTAATATATTTTATAGAAACATAGAGTAGTACTTGCGCGTGTGTGTGTGTGTGTGTGTGTGTGTGTGTGTGCATGCGCGCGTGTGCTCAGATGTGGAGGTCAAAGAACACTGCTGAGTCTCCTCTCTTGCTACTTTCCATGACTTCTGGGGATCAGACTCAGGTTGTCACCTTGGGCAGCAAGAGTCCTGTGGAGCCATCTCACCAGCCAATAATATCCTCGAGCAAACGTAAAATAATACTGTATTGGGAGTAAGTACAAACTAATTTCTTATGATTCTACAGAGGAAATGATACTATAATAACTATCCTATCATATTTTCAATTTTAAAATTTTAAAACAATCAAGACTTTGGAAATGTGAGCCACTTTTGCTATGGTGATTTTGCAAATTAAATCCAGAATCAGCATGAAGCTTGAGGAGTGATATTGTGATGAATGTCATTTGCTACACACAAGTGACAGACCAAACATCAGTGGGGACAGATGCAGCCACACTGGCTCCTTCTTCATGGGCCCTGTCTTTAAGGCCTATGAAAATGCTATATGAGTTAGGAGCTGCCATAATGAAGGCTACCCTCTGTGAGCAAATGCAGTGTCCTAGACCACACTGAAAGACTCTGCACAGAAATGTGGAGTGACTGCAATCCCACCTGTAATGTCACCCTTTCTCACCCATGCTGAGTGCTCCATCTGAAAGCCTAGATGGAGAGGTACAGAATGCAGCAAGGTACTAAGAGCAATTAAAAAAAAAAAAGTTTTATTCAAACTTTCATATTCAATTACCTCTTAATACTAAATAAATTAATACCAATCAGAAAGATAAAAATGGACACAGTTCCCTTCTTAAGGTCAACCAAAATTCTAATTTAAAGAATGAAATTTCGCTAATATACTAATATAATTATGAATACTAACTAATGAACCAAACGGAAACCAGCAGCTGGTTTCCACTTACTGTGGTGGCTGCTAACACTAATGGTGGGGGACAATTCTGTATTCTGTCAATCATGTTTTAAATAAACGCTGATTGGCCAGGCAGGAAATATAGACAGGAAAACAGACAGGAAGTAGAGGTGGTGCAAGGAGAACAGAATTCTGGGAAGAAGGAAGCCCATTCCCACACTCCTGCCCAGGCCACCGAAGGAAGCAGGATGTGAGCTGCCCCTGAGAAAAGGTACCGAGCCATGTGGCTAACATAGATAAGAACCATGGGTTAATTATAAAAGTTATAAGAGCTAGTAAGAAGCCTGAGCTAATGGGCCAATCAATTTATAATCTTATGGAGACCTCTGTGTGATTTTCTTTGGGGCTTGCCACTGTGGGGAACCAGGCGGGACAGAAACCCCAACAAGCAGGCCCTCATGTTACACACTAACCCAAACTAGACCTCACACCAATCTCTACACATGTACAGCATATGAGAAACATTTACAGAAATAGTTTAAATTCTCAAATTTAGCAATCAAATCCAATTTAGTACACTACTATGTATGAGTCAAAGTGAGGTTTGTGGGGTACATATGGTACCAACCCTTAGGCATCTGCCTCATAGTTTTAAAGCTTTCCTATCATATATGCTCCTGATTTTACTTTTACCTGGGAGAATTCCAGAAAATTGGCTATAAGAGCCAACAAAACCCAGAATTCTTTCTTTATAAATGTAACTAAAACTTACAGCACAATTTGGAAATCTGGGTCAGCAGACAACTAAAATATGAATAAGTTACACAAAGAATTTAAGAGGCAAAGCTACCCAAGCTTTCAAGTACGAGTCAATGCACCAATGACTACAGAGGGCCATTAGCCGTCGTCAGTCCATGAGAACCAGAAGAACTTCCTAGAGAGGAAACAGTTCCCACAGCTCTCAGAGCAACAAAAGAATCACCAGTCAAGAAACAATAGTCACTATAAGACAGTCATTGCACTAACTTTTTACCTTGTACATTTTAATAGGTCTTGATTTTTTAAAACAAAACCCATAGGGCAATGGTAACCACACCACTCAGTCATTTCCAATCTCCCATTTAGCCCTAGAGCCAAAACTCTACTATGATGTAGGAGAAATGGAATGTTATTTGTGCATCATAATGTGACAATTACCTAGTCTGAAGTAAACCCCCAGCTCTCTAGGAAACAAGTTCCTGCCTAGAGAAGAGGACAAAAAGTTCACAAAGAAAAACTCTGAGAGGACCTGCCCAGGTCAGCAGCCAGAGCTTCTGCCAGCTTCCAGCAACCCTCACCAGCATCTTCACATCTGTTTAATACCAGGGGCAAAGAATGCCAGGTGCTTTCGGGAAGAGAAGTGGCCAGTGATTCAGCTTTTAATTATAAGGAATAAGTAAACTGTTTGAGTCCTGCCTACTGAGTTAGCACAGACTGCTTCGTGTCACCATTTTTTTAGCACACACAGTAGACTAACATAATGTTGCTCTCTGATCCTTGTGAACTGCCCAGCACTTCATATGACAAAGAATGAAGCAAGGGTCTAAATAATAATGGCTGGGATGTTTAGAAGAGTCACGGCCTCTATTAGATGGTAAGGAATGAGAGGAAGGAGCAGCTAACTTCTAGGAAGTCTGGTGCCAGGCCCTTATTCCTTTTTTTTTTTTTTAATACAGCTCGCACAGTAGGAAAGAAATTGTAAGTGGCTGGGAGGAAACAGGACCAGATGGTACTGAAAAGGCGCCATCTGTGCACTGGAGGCTGCAGGACTCACGTGCATTTTATACCCTGTCTTGTGGCTGAATTGTGCTTGTCAGTATCCTGGTTTAGAGAAGGGCAGACGCTAAAGAGAAACTATCATCAAATTTTTCCCAGAGAAAGCACGGAGAAAACTGGCATTACCAGAACATTTGGTCTAACTAAAGAAGACAATTCAATCCACTTCTATACACTGCTTTATCTACAAATTAAAATAATCCACTGTCTGTGTACTTGTGTATGCCTGTGTCTTATATGACAATCCCTAACATTTAGCAACGTTTGAAAGTGACGGCAGCAAGAAAGACACAGCAAGAGAGGCTTGTTCTTTCACAGCGTGGAAAACTGTGGGAGCGCTGACGTTCGGAGCTAGAGTCTGAAGCTATCATCTGTCCCTGCTCAATATAGGAATCCATTAGAAACTAATCTATGCTATTAATTAAAAGAAAGTATATAAACCGGGCGGTGGTGGCACATGCCTTTAATCCCAGCACTTGGGAGGCAGAGGCCAGCAGATCTATGTGAGTTTGAGGCCAGCATGGTCTACAAGAGCTAGTTCCAGGGGAGGAACTAAAGCTACAGAGAAACCCTATCTCGAAAAACAAAAACAAAAACAAAAACCAAAAAGAAAAGAAAGTATACAGTCAAACAATAAGCTTCATTCTAGTATTTTCTTCAAACTGTGATATAGTTTGTGTCTCAAATCCCTGAAATTACTTGTAAATCAACATGTGATGTAAAATTTGGGGGGATATCTACACTTTTAATCACAATGTTTAAGGAGATTCAATAAATATATATTCCTATTCCAAAGGAGCCAAGGAAAAATAAAAGTGTGCTGGCACGCAACTGCCCAGATACAAACACCTGTACATGCATGCAAGTGCATCACGCATGTACACACACACACACACACCACACACATGTACGATAGGAGAATCCCTAGGTAAAGAACAGTCTTCTCTCAGTTCTCCTAGCTTACCATTTACTCATTTATACTCTTCCTCCAAAGAACAAAATGAAACAGAAATAATGTGTATTAATAGATTGGTAATACAAATTACATATTGCTTATAACTTTTCAAACATACATTACTGGGACCAGTTCCAGTCATATTTGAATCTAGGAATGGAGATTCCAGAGATTGAGACAGGGGATCTTGAGTTCGTGTACAGCATGGGCTACATAGTTAGGACTGTCTCAAAAAAGCCTAAATACATACACAAATTTTGAAATTTCTACTCAAGGACAAACATATAGGACTGAGAAAAATTCAAACATTATGGATGTTTTAAGTACAAACAAGGAGACATGCAAGACTTTCACCCACTCTGTGGGTTCCAGAGATACAACTCAGTCATCAGGCTTGGCACTAAGTGTCTTCACCTGCTGAGCCATCCAGCTGGCTGGAGTTTGTCTCTTTCCTTTCTCCAGTTAGGGTTGTCTTCTAATTATAATACACATGCTGTAGTGTACACACACACACATACACACACAAATAAATGTTTTAAAAAATGTTGAGGGGCTGGAAATATGGCTCATCAGTTAACAGAATTAGTTGTTCTTTCAGGGACCTGGGTTTAACTCCCAACACTCACATGACGGCTCACAAATAACTGTCTCAAACTCCACTTCTGGGGGATCTGATACTTCTTTTGCTCTCCTTGGCATCAAGCACAAAGTGATACACAGACATACATGCATACAAAACACCAATACACACAAAACAAAACATAACAAAAATAAACTGAGCCAGGCTTTATGGCACATACCTTTAATCCCAGTATTCAAGGGAGGCAAAAGCAGGTAGATCTCTTGTGAGCTCAAGGCCAGCCAGTTACAGTGAGGCCCTGTTCCAAAAAAGGAAGGAAGGAAGAGAGGGAGGGAAGGAGGAAGGGAGGTGAGGGAGGGAACGGAAGGAAAGTGGATGGCAGTAAGGAGCAGTGAAGAGCCAGTAAGGCCTAGAGCAGCATAAAGCCTTGACTTTAAAAGTAGGGTCTGCCAACTGATTGTCTACAAAAAGTACAAATAATTATCCTTTACATTTCTATTTTCTCATCTATAAAATGGACACTATTTCATAAGCCTATGCATAGTCAATGAGTTAAGGTATTTCTAAGATTCTCTTATAAGTACCAAAGTACCCTAAAAAGAGGAAGGACTGTGGAATCAGCATTAGGTTCTACCTCAGGTAACTGGAAGAGGCAGCGAGGCTGTGAAGTTCAGTTTCTCATCTATAGGGAATAGTCTGAATGCTCGCTCTACGCAAAGCCATGGGAACTGAGTCCTGGCATGCTAAACTAATCATGGATGGCTGTTAACAGCATGGCTGATGTCTAAAGTAAAACAGAGCTAAATCAGGCCTGGTGACGTGAGCTGTAATCCCAATTACTCAGGCAGCTAAGGAAGCACAATCTCAAATTCAAGGTCAGCCTGAGCAGCTTCTTGAGACAATATAACACTTTTTTAAGGGACGGGGAGTTGCTGCTGCAATGGCAGTCATCAAAGGGGCTTGCCCAAGATTGGCAACTTGAGTTTGATCCCTGAAACCCAAAACTTTGACCTCCAACATGTGCCATGGTATTTACCCACATACACACATCGTAAAAAGAGCTGGGAGATGGAGATGTTGTTCAATGGTAGAGCACATGCTTGGCATGTGTCAGGCCCTAGGTCCAAGGTCCAATGCAGCAAATAAGCACACACACAAACACACGCTCATCTTCAGAGAGACACAAACGGTAAAGACACTTGGTACCACCTGATGGGCTGAGTTCCATTCCAACCCACATAATGGAAGAACCAGCTCCTGAAGTACCTCCAGTGCTTATTTATATGCATGCACATTGAATGCAAGTTTTAAATGTTTAAACAGTGAGGATGCAGATAAAACAGGTAAAGGATGAGGACAGTTTGGGCTTCTTGACACTCTCAAGAATGAAATCACATTTATTTGCATGCCAAGTCCTTGAGAAAATACACAATGCATGTTAATCACCTGATCCCTGCTTCACTATACCTGTGTCTGTCCTTTCTTTATCCTCTTGGTGCACTATCCAGACAGACTGCCATCTAATCCAGGGCTAACTATACTGGCAAGTACTTACTCAGAGATGAAAATCTCTTGAATTTTGATGCCAGCCTGTATACATTAACTTCCAATCTGGGCTACAAAATGAGAACTTGAATATATTAAAAAATAAAATAACCTCTATAAAATAAGTATTACCTTTTTTAAAAAAAAATCTATGGCATAGAATTATATAATAGGCTACGTTTTCTCTCTAGCTACTGTTACATTTTAGGAAAACATGTTTTATCATTTACCTTAATATTTAATATTAATCTAAAAACAAAGTTACAAATTGTGAGCCAAACAATCTGATTCTCTATAGATTTAATCCTTTTCTTCATTAACGAATGCATTATTTTTAAGTCATGTAACTGCAATAATAAGTTCTGAGCATAACCTAGAAAGTTACCACCTCACTGTGCTGTAAACAGACCCACTTCTGCAATTTAAGAGTAATCAAATCACGGACTACAAACAATACATTTAAATGCTGTTAAAGTTTACATCATTTTCTCAGGAAATCTTCAGAACATGGAAACGTCTGGATTTTTAGGGTGGACTGTGAGCACTCACCGACTGCATGCTGACCCCAACTCGCTGAACCACCATCCTCAGCAGGCACTTAATCCAGCCCAGCATTTAGTGTTTGCGTCTTCCCAGCCTGCAGTTCAAGTGCTTCAGGCATCCGTAGCAGCACATGGTCCATAGAGCACACTGAAATTTTCAATGCAAATACTGAGTACTAAGAAGAGACTTTTATTTAGAATTTCTACTGTTTACATGTCTCACAAAGTCAGTTTAAAATACAACACCTCAAAACCTGATGTGCAAATCAGGGGAAAAAATTCACTCATTCTCAGTGTTCCTACATGTTAGCACACACCTTTAATCCCAGTGCTCCAGGAGACCAGCCTGGTCTACATTTTCAGAATAGCCAAAGCCAAGGCTACCTAGAGACCCCGTCTCCAAAACAAAAAGTACAAAAAAACAATAGTAAAGTAGGCCTGAGATGACACAAGCATACGTAACATTGAGATCATGATGCATGTCTGATGTAGGCCCGTATTTCCATATAATGTGGCAGCCAGGCTCTAAAGTCATTGGCCCCACCTGAGGATGGTCACATTGCAACCTAACAAAAGGTCAGGATGTTGTTGCTCCTTCTTTGGAGGATGCCTGATAGAAATGCTAATTCAAACTACATGACAGCTAGCATATACAGCTGACAGGTAGTTGTGGATGTGACTGAAAGCCATCCACCTGGTAACCTAGGAGACAGAATGCTAATATATTTCTCCTATGTTAAGTTTTGATATAAAGACTGTTTGGAGAATAAACGAGAGAAATTCTTTAGGATGTGAACTCAGGCATTCATGAGGGACCACTGAGAATTTTCCTCCTGATAAAGCCATGTGAGTTTTGTCTTTATTTCTGCACCTCCACGCCGGTCCAGAGAGATAATTTATGTTGGAGTCTGGTCGAGAGAAATAATTGAGGGTCCGGGCTAGCATCAGACCCCAACAGTCTGACACTAACCAGAACATGTATGTCTTCATTACTTTATAAGATGTCAAGAACAAGGCTGGAGAGATGGCTCAACGGTTAAGAGCACTGGCTGAAGGTCCTGAGTTCAATTCCCAGCAACCACATGGTGGCTCACAGCCATCTGTAATGAGATCTGGTGCCCTCTTCAGGCCTGCAGGCATATGTGCAGGCAGAATACTGTATACATAATAAATAATTTTTTTAAGAAAAAAAAATATGTCCATAACAAGACCTCTGATCAGATACACTGTAGAATCTCCTTGATTTATGTAGGTTGTATGAATAAGATGTCAATAAGAATTTAAAAACCAAAGACTCAAAACAGTCAAAACAGAAATGGCTGGAAAAGATTTAATAAAGCAGTTGGATGTGGCGAGCCTCACATGTAGTCCCAGCACTTTGGAGATAGAAGCAGGAAGATTAGGTGTTCAAAGCCACTCGAAATTACATGAAATCATGTCTTGAAAACACAAAACAAAGCCGGACGGTGGTGGTGCACGCCTTTAATCCCAGCACTCGGGAGGCAGAGGCAGGCGGATCTCTGTGAGTTCGAGACCAGCCTGGTCTACAAGAGCTAGTTCCAGGACAGGCTCCAAAGCTACAGAGAAACTTTGTCTCAAAAAAAACATAAAAAAAAAAAACCCACAAAACAAGCCAGGTGGTGGTGGTGCATACCTTTAATCCCAGCACTTGGGAGGCAGAGGCAAGTTCAGAGATCTTGAACTCAGATCTCTGAGTTCAAGGCCAAGCATGGTCTACAAAGTGAGTTCCAGGACAGCCAGGGCTACTAAGAGAAATTCTGTATCAAAAAACCAAAAACAACAAAAAAAACAAACAAAAACAAAGCACCACTCAGGCTGAGGCGGCTCTGGCATCTACGGTAATGTCCTGCCCTCACACAAACAGCATCCTACCACCTTTCTCTTTTTTTTTTTTTTTAAACTAACTTATAGATATGTACAAATCCAAATGCGGTAGTATACCCCTGTAATTCCAATACTCCTGAGGCACAGAAAGAAATGACAGTTTCCTGCCAGCCTAGGCCAGACAACAAGACCCTGTCTCAATATAAATAAGCACAAATTTTAGTTTCCCATTTTTGGTTTTTGAAGGCACGGTTTGTCTGTGTAGCCCTGGCTGTCCCGAACTCACTCTGTAGACCAGGCTGGTATTGAACTCAGGGACCCATGCCCAGCTAATTTAATGTCCTTTAAAGTCCTTCAGATTTGTCTCACAGTTGGAATCTTACAGTGTGCAGCCTCTCAGCCCAGCTTCTTCCGCCCAGTGATAATTAAGGTTCCTCCACATCTTTTCAGGCTTGAGAGATGAGTTCTTCTGTGGTACTATTTCCTTGTCTGTAAGTGCCATCATTTATTATTCTGTCATCTACTCATCAATTGCTTCCAAGGGTTAATAAGTATGAATAGGAAACTGTACTTCATCTACATACATCTTTTTTGTGTTGAGACATCCTGGGGTGCCAACCCCAGATGCTGTGTGTCTTTTTCTGTTTGTTTTTTGTTTGTTTTTTTTTTTTCTTTCAACATAAGACCACTCCTTGGCCTGGAACTTGCCTGAGGCTTTCAAATCCCAGGGATCTGCCTATCTCCCCTGCCCAACCAGTACCCTACTCAGATTTTTCAGCTGGGTTCTGGGAATTAAATGTAGGTCCCTGCGATTACCAACTGAGCTACTTCCCCAGCACTGGGCTGTTTTTTGCTTGCATTATTCCTTTTTCCCCCCAGAGGTGTCTAATGTAATTCAAACCAGGTTAAACTCACTGCATAAACTAGAATGCCCTTGTATTTCTAATCCTCCTGCCTCTGCTTCCTGAGTTCTCTGTGTATGTGTCATCACACACTGCCAGATTGCTTTATTTTTAATAATGTATTGGTCTGGGTTCTCAATAATATCAGAACCAATAGGATGTACACAGATATATAGAGTCTTCTGACAGACTAGCTCACTCAACTGTAGAGACTGAAAATGTCACGCCGAATTGAAAATGGGAGACGTAAGTGACCTCAATGACCTCCACTGTGCTCTACAGAACATCCCAACTCCACACACTCAACATAATCCTCGCCATTGAGTTTTCCTAGCCCACGTTCACTCTTTAATGGGACTACTGGAATACTGTTCCTTCTACAGACTTCTTTCTTGGAGAGGTTTCTGCTCACTAGTCCCTTAAACTTGTCAATGTTGCTTCCTAGCAATTTTCCTCTTTGTTAAAAAAACTCAAACAGAGGCTGTAGCAAAGGAATGACCCCACAGTTTTTAAGATCACCCTTAGTATGCAAGTATGCCTGTATGCCACATGTGTGTAAGTGCCTGAGAAAGACAGCGTACATTCCCTGGAGCTGGATACAGGTGGTTTTCAGAAGGGGTTCAGGAAACTGAAGGGGGAAAGGGGCAAAACCTGTCGGCACCATGTTTGCCATGCTTGAGCCTGCCAGAGCCCATCATTGTCTCTCTACATAGCCCAGGCTGGCCTAGAACTCACAATGTAGACCAGGCTGGCCTCCCAACTCATAGGGATCCACTTGTCTCAGCTTCCCAAGTGTTGGAATTGTAGGTGTGAATCACCACAGTCAGCTAAAATACAACCTCTGAACCATTACACAACAATGGAATTCTTCTGATGTTTTAAAACATACTCTGTAGTGCTTTTAAAGGTTATCAATAGAACAGTCACAGATTACTATAAAATACTATGCATATATGGTTTGTTTACTGACTTGAAAGTCTAGTCATATCACTAGAACAGTGCTCTCTAAGGAATATGATTTCATTTCTATAAATACCCTCAACTTTTTACTTTTCTTATGCACAGAAAGACATTTATCAAACTACTGAAGCTGACCAGAGTAGACAGAAGCAATCTTCTTCCTTATAGTCATTACTATGTAGGCAATGTTAAAATGTTGAGTGTCTCACTTCAATCTAGATTTTAGGTGGAGACAGATGGAACTCGTAAGAATGTGGCCAGTCTGGTCTATTTGTGAGTTCCAGACCAGTCAGGATTACATAACAAGACACCAGCTCAAAAATAAACAAACAAATAAATAAATAAAAACAAAAACACACCAAAATTTAGGATCTGGGTTTGGTGGTGAACTCCTGTAACACCTACCGGGGAGATGGAGTTCAGGGTTATCTTCAACTGTACAGTCAATCGGAAGTCAACCTGGATCCACACAGACACACCCCAAGTCTAGGGCTGAGCACGGTAACATGTACAAACCCAGGTTCAGTCTTCAGTATCAGAATGAAACCTAAAGCCCAACTCCCAGTACCCAGGAGGCTGAGGCACAATGGTAACAAATTTAAGCCCAGGCTAGCTTTCACTCAAATAATCTAGTTTTGGCTTTTTTTCTCCTTATCACAGTATTGCACATCTTAGAAACACAAGGCAAGCCCCTACCATGGAGCTGCATCCCTGGCCTATCCAGTGATCTCCTCCTAACCAGTCTTTACCCTCACACTCTTGGACCCAACACATCCAAGGATCACTTGACTCACAGATTTGCCATTACTTTCAGTTATTTTTTTTCTCTGAAACTGTAGACTTTCATAAATCCTACTTCCAGCAATAGGGCTGCACAAAAGTTTACTAAACTTTTTTTATCTTAACACATTTTTATCTTTCTAACTGCCCCTTCCTACACTCGCCAGATCAGCTCTTTCAAACTTATCCACACAGTTTCACTATGCCCTCCGGGGGTTTTCCCCCCCTCCAATTTTTTTAAATTTATTTTTCTTTATTGATATTTATTGATTTTTGTTTTGTTTTGATTGGTTTGGGCCTTTTTGAGACAAGTATCCTGTAGCCCAGGTTGGCCTTATTCTCACTAATGGCTTAATCCTTCTCCCTCTACTTTCCAAGCAATAGAATTACAAGTGTGAGTCACTCAGTGGTTAGGAGTGCTTGCTGCTCCTGCAGAGGATCTGAGCTCCTGACTTCAGTTCCCAGCACCCACAGGGGCAGTTACTAACAACCATCTATAACTCCAGTTCCACAGAGATCTGTCACCCTTTTCTGGCCTCTGCAGGTACTGCACTGCATGTGGGGTAAACATAGGCACTCACACATAAAATAAAACAAGAATTTAAAATGTGAGCCACCATGCCTGGCTCCACACAATGACTTTGTGGTAGAAACCTAATCCCCGAAGTAGCAATAAAATCCTAGTACTCTAAGAGGCTGGACACAAGGACTGCTTTGAGTTCAATGCCAAAACTGGCTATATTGAGTTTAAAGCTAGTAGAGGCTACAAGATCCAGCCTCAAACAAAACAACAAACAAAAACCTGAACTCAGACATCCAGATGGAATTAAGAGGTGATCAGACCATGATGATGGGTAGGCGGGGAGGGTGTGTTAGTTAATGTAGTTGGTTTCTGGCTAGAAGAACCAGTTCAACACCTCGTGTGCCTGCCATCTCCCCAACTTCCCTCTCACGCTGTTCACTGTTCCCCATTGGATGGTGTGGCCTTTCCAGAGACAGGTGCCACTTCCTAGTCTCCAAAACAGCCAACTGTTTTTACAAATACTTTCTTGGGTATTCAGTTAGGACAGCAGAAAATGGGCTATTACTTAAATCGACCTTCCTCCTCCATTTCTCAGCAGATAAAACAACAAAGGGATTAGTCATCTGAGTAAACCCTTCACAGTGCCCTGGCACATACTCGTTTGCATCTGTGCCTCTGTTGCACCCTCAGTCTCTGCCCCTCTCTCCAAGCAAATGCCCAGGTCCCCTCTACCCTGTCACTGCATGGGTCCCACAGCACCAAAACGCCCTGATGGCATACATGCTCTCTTCACCCTTATTACTTCTATCACGATGACCTAGTTTCTCCCATCTGCATTTAAAACAAAATCTAAACTGAACTTCTAAACTTTCTCCCCAAAGCTGCTGTCCATATGTTCTTCACCTGAGAAATCGCATCTATATTGTTATTCCTTTTTGCTTTCATCTTCTGTAATCAGTCAAGTCGTCTTCACCAGATACCATCTTATTGTCTTTACTATTATGAGAAACTTAACTGTATTACTTATTTATTTTGTTTATTAAACTAAATCGTAAACAATTTGACAGTTGCTCCTTCCTTCCCATCCACTGCTATCCTAACTTATGATTCGCTGAGCTCTTTGCTGTCATCTACATCCTTCATGGCCTTCACTTCGATAAGAGTCATAAAGGTAACTCCAGAAATCCAATAGACTCTCAACCTGCAGTCAACATTCTACCTCCCTTCTGTCTCCAACACTAATTCTTTGTTTCAGTTTAGCTATGCCTCCTCTACGCCATTCTTGATCAACCAGAATTAAGACCCTCCTCCGCATATATTTCTCTGTATATTAGCACATTAAAACAATATGCCCAAATTGCTTTTCCCATTCACTAGACTCAATCAGTTTGGAAAGACACTTTATCTCAGCTTTGAGGGCAATGGATAATAGTTGCTCAGCTGTGAAGTGGTATCAAGCCAGATGTGGTGGTACTCCTCTAACCCCAGTCAGTATGTAGAAGGCTGAAGCAGGGAGATCAGGAGTTCAAGGAAATGGCAACAAGATGGCTGAGAGGTAGGTGCCTGCTGCCATGCCTAAAGACCCATGGTGGATTCCCAGGACCCACACAGCCAAAGTAGAACACTGACTCCTGCAAGTTGTCTCTGACCTCCATTATGTGACACACCCATCCACGAGTATGCACACACAAAAATTAAATTAGACCAGCTTGGACTAGACATGCAGAGTCAGCCTCAAAAATGTATATATGTATACATGGTGCAGGAGACTTGTCTGTTCAGTCAATCATGTTTTAAATAAATGCTGATTGGCCAGGTAGGAAGTATAGGCGGATCAACCAGACAGGAAGTAGAGGCAGGGCGAGGAGAAAGTCTGGGAAGCAGGAAGCTTCCCTGGCATTCCTGCGCAGATCTCCAAGGAGGCAACATG
>JAQHUG010000015.1:6315823-6327347 GCA_028555095.1 Dicrostonyx torquatus
ATGCGTAGGACATCTTCTGGGTTTTTCCCCGAAACCAGGTAACCAAGTCATGGTCCTTTGTAACCTAGTCATGGTCCTTTGTCTAAGGTACAAGTTGTTTGCACAAGTTGTTTTTCAGGAATCTTAGTTCCTCATCAGCTTGCCAGTTGGTGGACCGCAGATATCCTGTTTGGCCAGCCACCTTTGTTCTTAGTTAGCTGCTAATTTATCTTAATATCAACCCTTGCAAAATGGCGTTACTGCTGCTAAGGTTCATCTATAGGCAGTGAGGGTCTTTCATTCCCCCATAGACTTTAGTTTGAGCCTTTCTCAATAGGGTTTGAAGATGGGGCATTTTAGAATGTATTTAGGACTTCAGGACATTCCAAAGGATCAGGAAGATTATGTACAACATTTAAGGGATAATCTCCATTGAATAGTTATCCAAGGATGGCAGATAGAAACAGAACTCTAAGTCGGGTAGTGGTGGTGCAAGCTTTTAATCCCAACACTCGGGAGGCAGAGGCAGGCGGACTTCTGTGAGTTCGAGGTCTACAAGAGCTAGTTCCAGTACAGCTATGACTGTTCCACAGAGAAACCCTGTCTCGAAAAACCAAGCCAAACCAAACCAAAAATTCTAGAACTTTGTAGTCTTAAGGACAGCCTGGGTTCTGTGAAAAAGTCACTGTTTGTAGTGTTTGATTTTGTTTTTGTTGTTGTTGTTGTGTGTGTTAACATGCATTTATTTACTGTATGCAGGTTTAGGTATGTACTGGCACGCATGTCACAGTGTGTCAAGGTTCTTTATTCTACTCTCTGGGTCCCAGAGCTAGAAGATTTGTTTCAGTTTTTCCAACACAGTATCTCAGATAGCAAAGGCTGACCTCACTTGCTATATATCTTGAGGATGACTTTGAACCGCTTTTCCCTGCCTCTCAAGTGCAGGGATTGCAGGCATGGACCACCATGCATGGCTGAGTATTTGGTTCTTCCTGCAGGTTGCTTGAGCCTTGTGCCATTGATAGTAGAAACCCTTGGGTAAGCTGGTATTTATAAGCAGGGCTACTCAGATGCTGATGGAATGACTGAGAGATCACCAGTCCTAAACCTGGTAGTTTATCGTGTGTTCGAACCAGTGCCACCTTTTAGCCTGACTTTTAGAGTGGCAAAAATAACCATAATATTTTGATTCTAAGATAATTACTTGATAAAGTAATTATTTTATTGTTATAAAGTCTTCTTTTCCTTGAGTTCTTTGTATTTGCTTGGAGATTAAAATTATTAATGTGTTATATATTTTTTCTTTTCAATATGGTGTGAGTTAAAGACCATTACTGGTTTTAATAACATTGCTAAGTAGTTACTCTAACACTTTTTATTGAATAATCTTATCATTTTTTATCAGGTAACTGAAAACTACCTTTTATTGAACATGTAGTATGTGGAAGGCATAGACAAAGCTCTTTGTATGCACTGTCATTTCATTTATATGGTATGATTTATAGCTTGTGTTGTCAACCTCATTCTACAGATGTGCACATTGATACAGAGTGTAAAGGGCTTCCATGACATTATAGCTTTTTAAAAAAGATTTTATTAATGTGCATGTATGTGCGTCTGTATGTATGTGAGTATATGCCACGTGTGTGGGGGTGCCTTTTGAGGACAGGAGAGGCATTGGGTGCTCTGGAGCTGAGGTTCCTTGCTGTTGTGAACCTCTGGTGTAGGTGCTGGGAACTCACGTCTGTCCTCTTGAACAGCAGGGAGCACTCATCTGCTGGGCCATCTCTCCAGTCTCGTAAGGGACCAAACTTCGGTCTGCTGTGACTGGGAGACCTCTTGAATACACGAAGAACCTGGAGGTGTATCTTTTGCAGCAGGTGGATAGAACCCAGGTCGGTGTTCTAATGCTGCCCACATACATACCTTTTGTGAGTCAGGGTCGTGCTGTAGTCAGTACTACTGACCTTTGCCTCAGCCTCTAGAGGCCTGGGCTCACAGGCATGAGCTCCTGCCTGGAAACACTTATCTCTCCCTTCCTCCACCAGTACCTCTGCTTTACTCTATCTCTGTACATGTCTGTATGTGCTTTTGTTGCCTTTTCCCAAAAAATAACTTGAGTAGACTTTTCTGGACTTTTAAGACTTTATCCATTTATGCATGTTTAACACTTGTATGTTCTTCAGAATAAGGAATGTAATGCAGAGTCTTATTGGTTGATGGTATGGATTTTAAAATTCCTTCCTTCCTTCCTTCCTTCCTTCCTTCCTTCCTTCCTTCCTTCCGTTCTTTTTTTTTTCTTTCGAGACAGGGTTTCTGTAACTTTGGAACCTCTCCTGGAATTCTCTCTGTAGACCAGGCTGGCCTCAAACTCAAAGAGATCCACCTGCCTCTGCCTCCCAAGTGCTGGGATTAAAGGTGTGTGCCACCACCACCCGGACAAAAATTGTTTCATAATATTTGTTTCTTTGTCTTTTACATGCCCTGTACATTAGGTTTTCTCAAATGCTCTGTTTTTTAAGGCAGAGACTTGCCTGTAACCTATGCCTTGAACTCATGAACTCATGATCCTTAGAAGCTGTATGTTGAAATTATAGGTATGACCTACCAAACCCAGATATGCTGGTTACTTATATGGAGAAAAAAATATGCTGAGTTTGGAAGGAAGGTTTGGAAAGTAGAAAGACTGCTGAGAAACACAATACTAGTAAATAAGATCTCCCCCCGTTCTATACTTAGTGACCTAATGACTTGGGGCAAACATCTAACTTGTCTAACTGTTGCACTGTCTGTAAAATAAATCACTTCATATTCTGTCCCCTCTTCTCGATGCATTTCTGTTAGACATTAGGAGATGGCACATACAGAAATGGGTCCAGCTGCATGATGGTTATCCAGTCTGCTTGGTTGAGGCAAAGACAGGTCATACAAAATGGGCTCTTGGTTTCTTGCAGAGATGCCCTTTTTTCTTTTCTTCCCTGATCTTGGGATTGAACTCAGGAACTAAGTAATGTATGCTAGGCAGTGCTCTACCATTTAGCTAGTGCCTTGAGTAAAATTTGTTTTGACAGAGTCTTAGTAAGTCACCCTGGTGATCCTGAACTCGGTATCTTTCTGCTTCAGTCTATGAGGTAGCATGGACCACAGGTGTGCCGCCATGTCTGGCAAGGACGTCCTTTGGTGCTCTCCTTTTCCCTTGGAGATTTTGTCTTTTGTGGATAGTTTGCTGTGTGTCTCTCCCAACCCCTCCCCATAGATGAGCAATAAAAACCCAAGCTGTCAGCTCACCGCTTTCCCTTGAGGCACTTGTTTTAGCCTAGCCATGTTTCAGGAAAGGAAAAGTCCTGGCAGTGTTACAGTTTGAAAAGGAGAGCAAAGGTTACACGCTTGTGCATAAAGACCTTGTTTATTGGAACCATAGTGTTAAAATATGTATTGCTAAAATGAGATTTATTGGAATATTGAGGATGACATATGTTCTTTTGCATATATAAATAACTTGATTTCTTCCTTCAGCTTATGTTCATTTTATTTTTCACAAACTCTGGAATTGCCAGTTCTTATTTTTGTGTGTGATTTAGGTTCATCTGCTTCTAAAGATATTATAATGCAGTTACTTTAAAAGCATCATAGCTGGGCATAGTTGGCTCATGCTTGTAACCCTAGCTTTTGAGACGTAGAGGCAGGAGGATCAGGAGTACAAGGCCAGCCTCAGCAACATAGGTAGTCTGAGGCCAGTCTGGACTGTGTGAGACCCTGCCTCAGTAAGAAAAAGTATAAGCAGATGGGATCCTAGTCACCTTAGCAGACTAGAACTAATTTTGTCAACTGTGCTTTTTCTTTTATTACAGAATTTAAGAAGATTTTATTCATGTGCATGTCATAGAAGATGAATTCATCTTCTTCTACTATGAATGAAGAGCCTGATGCTCTGTCGGTAGTTAACCAGCTACGGGATTTAGCAGCAGATCCATTAAATAGAAGAGCCATCGTCCAGGATCAGGGATGTCTGCCTGGCCTTATTTTATTTATGGACCATCCCAACCCCCCTGTTGTTCATTCAGCTTTGCTTGTAAGTTGCTTTTAATATTTTCAGTCTTGGTGTTTTAATTTTGCAAGTAAGAATTTTCAAACCCTTTTGATAACATGGTAAAAGACTAAAGGACATTGTTAGATCATGCAGTCTTTATTTTGGCCTATAAAAATACAGAAATTATGACATGTAGTTTTTAACATAAATAGCCACATGTAGATTTGGTTCTTTAATGTAAATAGTAACTATATAACATATAAATAAAATGTTCTGGTATTTGGTATTTTCAATTAACATGATGCTCTATTTTTGTTTTTCTTTTTGACATGGGATATTGCTGTGTTGACCAGGCTGTTCTTCCAGCTCTTGGACTCAGGTCATCTTTTGACTGTAGACATATACCACCACACCCAGATCATTACTGTCCCCCCCACGTTTGTGTGTATACCTGGGCCTCAAACCCAGGGTTTTATGCATGTTAATCAAGCTTTCTATATCTGATCTATATTCCCTAGCTCATCAGTTGAGAGAACTGGAGTTTAGAAAGGTACTTTTTAGTATAAGGAATTGAAATCAGGGTGTCATGAATGTTAAGCACATGCTATGCTAAACTACATCCATCACCCAAAAGATACTATTTTTTATTTTTAATTTCATAACAGCTTTTTTTGTGAAGAGGGAGATGGAGACAGGATTTCACTTTGTATCTCAGGGTAACCCAGAACTCACTTATCCTGGCCCATCTTCCCAAGTACTGGGATTACAGATGTACACAACCCCATCTGGTTCATAACAGCTTTTAAAGATGTAATTCATATACCATCATTAAGTTCATGCATTTAAAGTATACTGTTGAGTGGCTTTTATTCACAGAGTGGTACAGCCATCTCTTTAGTCAATTTTAGAATGTTTTAATTTTGTTATATTGTTTTGAGGCATAATGTTGTTAATGTTTCCAAGACCTACCTGGATCTTGAGATCCTGTTGAGATCTCAGGTATTGGGATTACTTTTGAACCATTTTATCACCCCAGAGAGAGTACTGTACCGATCACCTCTTCTTCCCTAGTGCTGTCCCCATTGTGTAGGCCATACTGGAGTACATATTTGCTACTCTGAAAAAATGCCTATGGAGTTTTCTTATAGATACAGTCATATAATAGGTAACTTTCGTGACTTTTGCTTCATTTATATTATGTTGAACAGATATACCTCAACATATTTCAGTGCTTCGTTTCTTTCCATGTCTGGGTAGCATTCCATTGTATGCACAAACACCATTTTGTTTATCCATCCACTAGTTGATGGACATAATACCTATTTTAATATATGGTAAAGAGGACAGAAAGGATAGAAAATATACAGGATCAAAGCTAACCTTCACATCTGACTCGAGTAGGTAATTTTTTTTTGTAGGCGTATTTCCTAAGTATAGAAATTAGGAAAGGCTGTTTACTGTGGGGGAGGGTAAAATTACTCAGCACTGCTGAGAACTACTTAGTGCAGTCGTATTGGATTGATATGATCCTATGACTGGATTATTAACTACTTTTCTTCCCACTTCAGGCCTAATCCCTGGATTTGTCCAGGGTTGATACTTGGCCAGGTAAGTTGGACAGAATGACTGCAAGGAAGTTAGAATAGGATCATGGCATGAGTAGTCAAAATGGTGAGATTATAGGTGCCAGCCTGAGTAGTAAGGGAGCGGAAATAGAAGGCACAAACTAATGAGAAACTAGAGGCCAGTAGATTGAGGTTCTAATAAGGATGAGAAGCAGGTATGCATTTTAATAGTTCCCCATTCATAATGTAATTTCAGAACTTTATTTTTAGTTCACTGGTCACTCCCAGTTTGATAAGATGCATTTCGGACCTATTTGTCCACTTTTATCATGCTTTATGTATGATGTGAGAATCATACAATATTATATCCCTCTTTTTCCATCTTTGTTATGTATATATACCTACATTGCTTTAAACAGTATGCTCTCAGTCTTTGTGTGTGTGATACTCAGGATTCAACAGGACTTTACACATGCTAAACAAGCACCTAGCTAACTCCCTAGCACTCAGTTAGCTTTAAAATATATTGCATTTTTTAAAATTCAGTTTGTTTTTGTCTGTGACAGGGTCTCACTAGATAGCCATGGCTGTTGGCACTCATTGTGTAAGGCTGGTTTTGAACTCACAAGAGTCCTGTCTGCCCTGCCTCTCAAATGCTGGAATTACAGGCACGTGCTACCACAACCAGCTGTCACTTGAGAGCTTGGAGGATTTTTGGAGTGCTGTTGTCTATAGTGTAGGCTTGTCTCCAATTCTGGTTTTGTTTTGAGAAAGGGTCTCGTCTCACCCTGGCTGGCCTGGACTTTACTCTGTAGACCAGGTTGGCCTTAAACTCACAGAGATCTGCCTTCCTCTGTCTTCAGAGTGCTGGGATTAAAGGCATGCGCCACCATACCCGGTGTTGCCTTCAGCTGTTAACCCACCTTGTTCGTTTTTCTGAGTTAGAATTGAAGGTATGTGCATCCACATTCAGTTTCAAATGTCCTTTATACTTATTCTCATCTTCACCGGTTCCAGTGGTCTTCATTTCTAAACATAGACTGGGGTTTGTACTGGTGTCCTTTTCTTTCCTCCTTGCTTGAGGAATTCTATTTCTTTTCCTTCCTTCCTTCCTTCCTTCCTTCCTTCCTTCCTTCCTTCCTTCCTTCCTTCCTTCCTTCCTTCCTTCCTTCCTTCCTTCCTTCCTTCAACATTTGCAGTGCTTGCTATTATTTTCCTGTACTTAAAAATTATTGCTGCTGTGTGTCTCCTGGATTATATGTTCTCTTTTCCTCTTTTTTTCATAAGGTCTCACTTTTGTAGTCCAGGGCTGGCTTGGAACTTGCTATATAAATTAGGCTTGCCTGGAGCGCTCACGTCAATCTGCCTGTCTCAGCCTCTGGAGTACTGGGGAAACAGTAAGCCACTGATTGAATCAGGCTGCCAGTTTATATGATTTCTATAATAAGAAAAGTGTTATGCTTATTTGAACACTTTTTATTTGTCTGTACATTTATTTGTGTGTACATCCACATGTGTGCGCACACATGTGTCATTACTCACTTGTGGAGGTCAGAGACCAGTTTTCTAGAATGGATTTTCTCCTACTGTATACTCTGGGTATTGACCTCAGGACAGGAATTAAACTTAAGTTGGGATTGAACTCAGGTCATCCGGCTTCCATGACTCGTGTTGTCTTATTTGCTGAACCATCTTGGAACCCTAAATGACTTTTGTGACTTCATCTGTGAACTCATTACTGGTTTTTAGGAAATGCCTGATATATATATTTTAGGTTTTGAGGTATATTTTCTTTTATTGTTATTTTACTTGGAATTTGTTGAATTTCTTGAGTCCATGGGTTTAAATCTTCTGAGGTTTAGGAAATTTTTACCCACTATTTTTTCATAGGTTTTTATTTTTAATTTTTGCTGAAAGTCTCCCCCTTTCCATTCTTCAAGTCCACATAATGTTAGCATGTGTTGTCCTGTAGACACTGCTACACCGAGCCTTTATGCCCCTATATTTAATCCCTTTTCTTCCTTTCTGCACTTCATTTTGGCTAGTTTCTGTTGCTGTATTTTAGAGTCCACTGCTCCTTATTGTGTAGTATCTAAACTGTTTTTGTTTCATGTTTTGTCCTGTAGAAGTTGTTTGCCTTCTTAATGACTTCCATTTCTCTAATCCTTGTCTTCATTTTTCATCCTCACCCTCAAACATGAAACATACTATAATGGCTGTTTTTGATGTTTTCCTAATTCATAATCTCTATTTTACCTTGATTTGTGTCTTTTGGTTGCTTTTTGCCTTACTATTCTAGATATAGGTTACAATTACCTGCATCTTTTCTAATCTGGCGATTTCCCCCCATGCCAGGTATTAAAGCCTTTCAATGTGTCAGGTTTTTGAAAATTGTTTTAAGTTAGGCATGGTGGTAAACACCTTTAATCTAGCACTTAGGAAGCTGAGGCAGATGATTCCGAGTTTGACCAGACTGGTCTACAGAGTGGGTTCCAGAACAGCCAGAGCTATACAGAGAAACCCTGTCTCAAAAAACAAGTATTTCTATAAATGCTGTTGAACTTTTTTCAGTGTTGCTTTTAGGCAACTTGGAACCAATTTGATTTTTTTAAGATTGCTTTGGGCTTTGTTAGAATGTGTGCAGTCTGTGCTACCTCCATTGCCATGGTAAACATTTGCAGGCATTCACCCTGATGCCTCATAGGTGGTGAGGCCTTTGTTCCTCTGGCAGATGTCATCCCAAACTATTCCCACCTCATCCTGAGCTCTGGGGTTTGTTTGATTTACTTTCTGGTGGTGCTATTCCCTTACCATGTGGCCTTTTACGCTTTGCATGTGCAGATTGCCACTCAAACACAGACTCTCTGGCCCCTGTAGTAAGAAGAGTGGCTGTGTCCCCGCTGAGGAGCAGGGCCGTTTTCCCAGTGACCAGTTCCCAGCCGCCGGCTAGCTTATACCTGGAATAATTACACAGAAACTAGATTCATTTAACACACTGCCTGGCCATTAGTTCTAGCCTCTGTTTGGCTAATTCTTACATCTTGTTTCAGCCCATTTTTAATAGTCTGTAAGTCACCACGAGGTAGTGGGCTTACTGGGAAGATTCAGCATGTCTGACCCTGGCGGCTTCATGGAGGCTCTCTCTGACTCAGTCTTCTTCCCAGCATACTGTTTTCTTTTCCCCGCCTAAGTCCTGCCCTACCAAAAGCCAAGGCAGCTTCTTTATTAACCAATGAAAGCAACACAAAATACAGAAGAACCCTCCTACACCAGACCCCCCTCTGTAGATCTTTGGAATTCTTGCTGTTTGGGACACTACTGTGTGCCTTTTCTCTGCAAGTAGGACTGCTGTGTCTTCCCCAGTATGATGTCTGCCTCACAGACTCACAAACCACCACGCCCATTTGAGTTCCTCTCGAGTGCTACCATCTAGACTGCTACCATCTAGACTGCTGCTATCTGTGCAGTGAGGAAAGGGTCAATTCCAGGCCCTGCCTCACCCCTTTTTCCTAAGGACACAACTGCATTCTCTCCCTCTTGACGGCATCTGAAACAGGCATTGGGTATAAGTTTCTGCAGGAAAGGGCAGTTTGCATATCAGGTAAACCTTCATTAAGTGAAACAAGTCACAGCTTTAGTAATTACAGAAAGAAAAACAGGTGCTTGAGTTTGTGGCCTTAATAGCTGACACATTTTTACTAGACTCAGCACTTTTACTTGAGAGGCAAAAGACCCAGTAGAAACCTGAAGGATAAGTAGATTGAGATGACTGAGTTATGGTGAAGTCTGTAGATGGTAGTAGTAGTTAGCTGTAAAGGTAAACAGCCAGACAACCCCAAAGAAGCCGCGGGTGAGGGAAATAGTGCAAAAGTATGCTTACTGTAAGAGAACAAGTACCTGGGAAAGTTAGCTTGTCTCGTAAGTACAGAGCTGTGACCATTAGTTCATCTTGTAATCTTTATTTTATTTATTCTGATGTTTTGAGACGGTCTCCTTCTGTAGCCCAGGTTATCCTAAAACTTACTATGTAGTCATGGCTAGCCTCTGACTCAGAGCAAATCCTTCTACCCCAGATTCCTTCCTAGTGTAATTGCGGGAGTGTACCACTATGCCTGTGGGTGTTTTTTGTTGTTGTTGTTTTTTGTGTTTTTTTCTTTGTTTGCTTGTTTTTCTGATTTAAAACACATTGAAAAGGTGTAGTATAGTAAAACTGGAGTCAGTTCATTTTATAAAGTTCATTGTGGGCTTTGTCCCCCAGCAGTTTATTTTAATTAATGTGTAGAAAGCATCCAGGGACATGTTGGCTGTTGGAATTACTTTTTGAGATTAATAAATGGAATATAGCTCCTTTTGACCTTGTAAAGATGAAATGATAAATAAAAGTGAAACAACCTAATTTTGACCTTGTGGATAAGGTCGGAATGTTCATTTCATAAGACACATTCAGTTACCACAGCCCCTAGGAGATTATTTTGAATGTTACATTTAAAGGAGAATTTAAAATCGATGCTGAAAATAAAAACACTTATTTTCCTTTTCCTCTCCCAGTGAATTATAAGTGACCATAGTTTCAAGCAGTCTGGATGTGTGAATTGACTGTTGTTTCTGCCGCAGGCGCTCCGGTACTTGGCTGAATGTCGTGCGAACAGAGAAAAGATGAAGGGAGAGTTGGGGATGATGTTAAGCTTACAGAACGTCGTACAAAAGTAAGTATGGCAGTCAGTATTCTCTGAGAAGAAGAAAACCGGGTCTGTGTAAGCCGATGGATGACTGACATTTATTGAAATTTTTCTTTTTCACATTTCAAATATTATTTAGAAATTTTAATGAACAAAAGATAGACTTCTGTAAGTTTTTTGCCCAAAGATATTTTGCTAGTGAATTATTTGTTTTCTGTGTAGCCCTGACTGTCCAGTAACTCTGTAGACCAGGCTGGCCATGAATTCAGAGATCCGCCTGCCTCTGCCTACTTGCTAGGTTTACAAGTATGCACCACTATGCCTGGCCGTTAATTTTGTTTTTACTGATAAACATGGTTATTAACAGTACTTATAAATAACAGTTCTTATATTTTATTTAAAATGTTGACATCTATCCTTTCATTTTGGGATATTAATAAGTATTTAATAATTCGCTTCTCTCTCCTGTATTACAGTGACAATCCTACGATATTTGCAACTGATGGGGCAGAAACAGGGCAGCAGAGGTTTTTGTTCAAATTTCAAGACAACTGAATATTCATGGCTCTTAGTATTTGACAAACATTTCCTTCTCACTGTGTTTTCTAGTCCATTAACTGCTGCTTTATACTGTAAAGATTTAAAATTCAGGTATCACTTACTCATAGGCCATTGCCTAAAAATAAAAGAATACCGTTGATGTGTATGATTTTTGAGATACTCTTCACATAGCTCAGGCTGGCCTTAAACTTACTCTTTGGTCAAAGATGACCTTGACCTACTAATCTTTCTGCCTTTACTTTCAGAGTGCTGGTATTGCAGGTGTGTTTCCGTATATCTAGATTTGTGGTGCAGCAGGTAGAACTCACAACTTCATCCATGCAGTCAAGCACTTTATCAGCTGAGCCACATTCTAGCCTGTGTGTGTGTGATTATGTTTTTTTTTTTTTATTAAAAGAAAAAGTTGTATACTGAATGAAGCTTTATAAAGTAAGTGAATTGATTTGGTAACAGAGTAACGAGACAGCTATCATAGTAAGTGATCTATAGTGATGTCGTGGAGCACTGCCCTGTGACTTCATCTGTAGTGATGTCATGGAGCACTGCCCTGTGATGTCATCTGTAGTGATGTCGTAGAGCACGCCCCTGTGATAATCATCTGTAGTGATGTCGTGGAGCACTGCCCCTGTGATGTCATCTGTAGTGATGTCGTGGAGCACTGCCCCTGTGACTTCATCTGTAATGATGTCGTGGAGCACTGCCCCTGTGAT
>JAQHUG010000015.1:6327877-6341625 GCA_028555095.1 Dicrostonyx torquatus
CTGCTCCTACGACTTCCATTTGCTTTGATACTCAAAGGTCACAGAAATTCAGAGTTTCTTTTGGTGTGGTTGTTGGGAATCTAAAAGCTTATGGAAACTTAGATTTTACATATATCAACAAATCAGTGTCATGTGTATTCCTTAAGCAGGCATAGTTATTGAAGTTGAAAGTAAGTGGTACAAAGAAGATGTGGAGAATTAGACTTAAAAGTAGTGTTAAAGCCGGGAGATGGTGGCACACGCCTTTAATTCCAGCACTCCAGAGGTAGAGAAGTAGGTGTAGCTATGAGTTTGAGGCTTGCCTGGTCTACAGAGTGAGTTCCAGGATAGCCAAGGCTACACAGAGAAACCCTGTCTCAAACAAACAAAAGGAGTGTTGAGAGCCAAGATTCCAGCACCCAAAAGTCTGAGGCAGAAGGACTGCCAGAAGCTAGAGTCAGCTTGGGCTCTGGAGACTGCTTCTTAAGACAAGAGATGGCTCGAGGTTCAGAGCACTGGCTGCTCTTCCATGGACCACCCACACAGTCCAGAATGCTAGTTTTTGGGGATCTGAGCCCCACTTTTGACCTCTGAGGGCACTGCATGCATGTAGTTCATTGGCATGCATACAGACAAACCATACATACACATAAAAATAATAAAATATTAAAAAAACCCAAAATGTTGAAAAAAATACATTTTCTATTTGAAGTTTAACAATTTAGAGTGTGGTCAGGTAGCATGCACTTAACCTATACAGTAATTTCTTAATCTTGTTAGCTTAAGGATGTGTGTATGTGGAAAACATACATGGGCAAAGTATGAAGACCACTATGAAGTTACTGAGAGAAATTGAAGACATTATCTTGGCAGGTCGTTAGGGAAGGTGATCTAAGATAAAGTTAGAAATGTGGATTAATGTCTTAGACATAAAGAAGACTGGGATAGGATTGGGCAGAGAAAGTCCCCAGGCTTTAGTACAGTTTCAACAAGAAAGAAACAGATAGACACGTGACTACAGGATAAACCTGACAGCCATCCCAGGGCAGCTGCAGGCAAAGAATGCCTTTTAGATCAGTCCTGTACTGAACAGAAATGGCATCTTTCTGGGGCTGCGTGGGAAGAACATCCCCTGCCCTTTGGTCTGTGATGGTTCTAAAACTGCTGTGCTTGCCACTGTGACTATAGCAGAACAGTCCTTTGTTTAGTTAATTTTACTTTTTAAATTTATTTGCATGGGTATGTGCCTGGCTGTAGAGGTTAGAAACAGCTTGAGTAAGCACCCTTAAACCTTCAACTGCTAAACCATCTCATTGGGTTGTAAGACTGCATGTACACGTCCGTCTGTCCATCCATTGAAACCATTCTTTTCAGAGGCTTGAAGGAGAATTGGGCTCAAAGGCATCTGCGTGTTGGTGGGCCAGATCTTCCTGGCTTCTTTGTCATTAAAGGCCACAAAGGCCTTTTTTTGAGGGGAATCCAAGTGGTGTGTCTACATGGTTTCTGAAAGTGACTTTTTTTCTTTAAATAAAGTATACATTTTTAGAATAGTATGGTAATTGCTCCACTAATAGTAAAACATTTATTACATACTCATTCTAACTTGGTCCCTCAGCCTTTTTAGTAGTGGAGATACAATGATCGATAAGACATTGCAGTTTATTTGACTTCTGTAGGTCTCAATATTTGAAGGTTCCCTTTCAACTTTCTTGTGTGTTGATTTTTTTGTCCTAACTCCCATTTCAAGCTTGAGGAAAGTCACTTCTGTTCACCAGAATAAGCATTAGAAGCATCTGTATTTGAATGCTGTGTTAATGTAGCTAGTCTAGTTAGCTAGTTCATTGCTACCTGCTTATGTTAGAATTACAGGCAGACTCTCATGCTACCTGGCATTTCCACGGGGGCTGGGGATTCCAAACTCCATTTCTCACTCTTGCATGGCACAGGCTTTCCCTGGTGAGCTGTCTTCCTGGCTCTGTTAATATTTCTTTAGATGACATTGTTAATATGCTTGCCAGCAGTTTCCATCTCATTGGATTTTTTTTCAGACATCAAAAAATATCTGCATTGCAGCTCTCTGCCTCTACAGTTCAACTTTAAAAATAGGCTACCTGAATCGATAGAAAAGAGATGGTTTGAGCAACAATTGTGGCAGCAGAGAAATTTGGTAACCTGATCTATTTACTTGGTTTCCTATTTAATGATTTTAATTAAATGTACTTTTGTACCGTGCTAGGATAGATTCTGAATCTCAATCAAGTTTTAAATGAAGTTAGGCGATTGTTACAGCATAGCCAGGCATGGTAGCTCATTGTGAGTGTCTTAGTTAGGGTTTCTATTGCTGTGAAGAGGCACCATGACCACAGCAATTCTTAAAGGAAATCTGGGGCTGCTTACAGTTCAGAGGGTTAGTCCATTATCATCATGGTGGGAAGCATGGTGGTGTGCAGGCAGTAGACATGGTGCTGGAAAATAGAAAAGGATCTAAGAATTCTACTTTTTTTTTTTTTTTTTTTTGGTTTTTTGAATCAGCAGTTCTCTGTGTAGCTTTGGAGCCTGCCCTGGAAGTCACTCTATAGACCAGGCCGGCCGTGAAACTTACTGATCCAAGTGATGGGATTAAAGATGTGCACCACCACACTCAGCAGGAAGGGAGAGTGACACAGGGACTGGCTGACTGGCTTGAGCCCTTGAAACCTCAAAGCCCTCATCCAGTGACACACAAGGCCACACCTAATTGTGCCACTCCTTGTGAGCCAGTGGGGGCCGTTTTCATTCACACCAACACAGTGAGGTAGAGAAAGTTAGCCTGGACTGTGTGAAAAGTTGTAGGAAGATCTTACAGACTTGATGCTTTCCCTACTTCCTTTTCACCCTTAGAGTCTTGTATTAGACTGATGTCAAGATTGTGTGGTCAAGGAGCACCTTGAACTTGTGATCCTCTTGCCCCTTCCTCTTCAGTGCTGCTCTTACAGCAGAGTGTCACTGCGCCTTGTTTGTGTGCTGCTGGAGATTGAATATAGGGCTCTAAGCCTGCCAGGCAAGAACTCTGCCATTTGAACTACACTCCCAGTTCTGAGACTCACTAATGTTGCTTTTTTATTGAATAAGGCATCAGTATGAAGGAAACAAAACTCACCAAAGTTGAAAAGTAAAATTACAGAATCAGCAAAAGTGACTTTATGCATTTCTTTTCAAGGACTACAACGCCAGGAGAAACAAAGCTTCTGGCCTCTGAAATCTATGAAATTCTTCAGTCCTCCAGTATGGCTGACGGTGATAGTTTTAATGAAGTGAATTCACGTCGAAGGAAAGCTCAGTTTTTCCTGGGAACTACAAACAAACGTGCCAAAACAGTAGTTCTGCAGATAGATGGTCTCGATGATACGGTAAGATTTAAAGATGTGCTTCAGGCAAGAGAAGTTGTATCACTGCTTTCTTTACAGTAACTTACTAACATTCTCTAAGAAAAAGTTGCAATATTAAAATTTTATCCTCTTGACAAAAGGGACATCTTATGCTGAAGATGTGGGCTAATCCGCATACATAGCAGTTTTAAATGTACATGCTCTTAATAGAAGGCCTAAAGAATATGCAATGAAACACCTGAACTGACAGACATGCAGGAAGCAGACAGGTCTAATTAAAGCTGTGCATGATTTATGTATATGAGGGATAGCTTCTAATGTCAGACATGAGATAGACAGACACCACTGGGTTCTGTAGGCATTGAAAGGATCTATGGTTAGCATAACTTCTGAGGGCTCATTGGTGTTGTAGATGTATCTGCACACCCACTTCTTTGTATATATTTCATCTAGTGGATACGTGGCACTTATCCATTTATCAACTGTTAGACTGGTGAGTTGTTTCTATATCTTCGCTCTTAGAAACCTGCTAGGAGCATGTTTAGACATTTATTGTTGTTTTTAAGCACATGTTAACATTCTCTTGGGTATTTACCTAGTGGCATTGCTCAGGCATATGGTTAATTATACGTTTAATTTTTAATGAACTGTCAGATTGTGTACTGTGACTACACGATTCTATATATCAACCAGTATTGTATGAGGGGCCTAGTTCCTCCATGTTCTCACCAGCACTTGCTATTTTCCAGCTGTCCTACTGGATTGAAAGTGTTCCTTAGATGGTTTTGATTTACACTTTCCTGATAACTAATGATGATGAGCAACATTTTAGAAATGCATTAGTCATTTTTTTTTAGTGGTTGGATTGGGGATTATTGTGTATGTATTTTAAGTTATTTCAGATTTATATTTGAGGGAAATGCTTATTTCCTCTTTGTTCTTTGGCCAGTTTTAAGTGGTCTTTTATTGCTGAATTACCTGAATGACGTGGGTGCTTGTATTGATGGTGAGTCCTCTGCTAGAGCAGATGCACTCTGAACCAGCCATCTCTCCAACCCCTTTTTATACATCTTGTTGAAATTATCAATGAAGTCATTCGGCCCTGAGCTTTGCTTTGTGGGCAGCTATTTGACCATTAATTGAATCTCTTTACTTGTCTATTCATCTTTTTCTTTTTTTATTAAGTTTTGGCTGTCTATATCTTTGTATTATTGTGTACATTTTGTTGAGGTCATAATATGTTGCATGTGGTTATTCATAGTATTTGTATAGGCTGTGTCCTTGATCCAAAGATGCACATTTTGAAATGCTTTAAAATCCAAAACGTTTTTTTTTTTTTAGTTTCAGTATGATACTCAGAAAGGTTTGGAGTTTGAACAATTTTTAATATTAAAATTTCACTTTAGATTTTTAGATTTTATTTCATGTGTATGACTGTTTTGCCTGCACGTGTATATGTGAACTAGAGACTAGCACTGGATCCCCTGGACTGGAGTTTATGAATGATTGTGAACTATCTACCAGTAGTATTTAGCCTGGAATATTGAGCCTGGTTCTTCTGCAAGAGCAATAGTTGCTCTAAACTGCTGAGCCATCTCTCCAGCGCTAAGAATTCATGATTTTTGAATTTGAGGTGTTTGGCAAGTGTAGTTTACATAAAATTGTAAAACCTGGGAAAAAGTCCCTGATCTGAAACACTTTCATCCTAAGACCAGGTAGAAGAGACTTAGCCTTAGCTTTTACTAACTTTTTATTTATGGAAGGTTGGCAGTAATATTTCCCTCTTAATTCCTGAATTTAGCAGTTGACTTTTTCTTGGAAGGTAAATGTTTGTTAACTTCATCGATCTTTTTAAAGAACCAGGTGTTCTTTTTTCTTCCTTTTTTTTTTTTTAATTTCGTTTTAATTTTTTCTTGGTTAGGGCACACATGTTGAGGTCAGAGGATGAGTTGCAGGAATCAGTTCTCTTCTTCCACCATGTGGTCCTCAGAAGCAGACTTGGGGTGTCAGACTTGGTGACAGGCACTCTTCCCCTGTGACGTTCACTGGTTCTGTGGGTTTGGATTTTGTTCCTTCGTTTTGAGATCTGGTCTCACTTTATAGCCTAGGTTGACCTTGAACTCAGGTGTCTGCTGCCTTAGGAGTGCACTGTGCTGCTGTGCTGGAATTATGAACCAACTTTTTACACTTTTTTTAAATTTTAAAACAGTCTTTTCTCATTTTGCATACCAATCCCAGTTCCCCCTTTCTCCCCTCCTCCCTCTCCTCCCACCTTCCATCCCCTCCCCACTCCACTCCTGAGAAAGGGTAAGCCTTCCCATGGGGAATCAGCAAAGTCTGCCATATCACTGTGAGGCAGGACCAAGGTTTTTCCCCTGTATCTAGGCCGAGCAAAGTATCCCCCCAAAGAGAATGGGCTCCATAAAGCACTAGAAAGGTTGTGGAGATCCTAATCTGTGGGCACCTCTCAGTCCAGTCAGGTTAACAGCTAAGATCAATATCCGTTCCATCATGCCATGCTGGACTTTGGAAACCTTCTACGGGTTAGGGAGCTCACCAGAGATGTTACGTTTCCAGAATCTGAGCATCACTGTTTTGTTTTGTTTTAAAATAATATTTTGTGTGTATTTTAATTGTTTAATCCTAATTTAGTATATGCAACTCAAGTTTGAGATAATTTCTCCTGAAATTATCCTGACCAAGAATAAATTATATATTACATATTCAGGGGTAGACAATTTTTTTCCTTTTACTCTTTATTTTTATTGTTTTTATTGTGCTATGTATTTTTCTCCACTCCCCTCTCTTCTTCCTCCTCGGGGTGGACACTTAAACTGGTAATTCTCCACGCAGCTCTTCACCTGTGCAAGGCAGACTTTCTAAGGATCGCCAACAACCCTTTCTGGTGGTTTATTTAAGGCCTTAAAGCTAAGGTTTTTGTATTTTTTTAAATGTTCAGTAGATGTGTGTGTGTCTGTCTGTCTCTGTGTGTGTTAGGGGAGGGCACTTTTACATCTTTCTTAACCTGTAACAGGATCAAATAAGTTAACAGCTACGAAAGCCCAAAAAATTTCTAGAAAATTTATGCTATATGAAAATTGATTAAATGGAATACCTTAATATACATAAAGTATCTCTAGTATATCTTGTTAATTTTGTTGACTATGAATAAGTTACTTTTCTAAAGCTAACACAGAAATCCAAAAGTGGCTAGGGAGCTAGCTCGGTAGGTAAGAATCCTCGGTGTGCAGTCCTGAGGACCTGCATTGAAATCTCCAGAACCCATGTACAAAGCCAGGCATGGTTGCACAGATGCCTGAAGCCCAGCTCTGTGGGGCCAGAGACAGAGGATTGCTGGAACCTGCTGGTTAAGTGAAAGGTCCTGTCAGAAAGGAAGAAGAGAATGATAAAGCTGGTTACCTCTTATGTCCCTTGTATCCTCCATGTATGCCTAGGTGCACATATACAAATAGATACATGCACATATACAAATATATACATCCTCTCCTCCCATATACACCACACACCCAAAGTAACTACTTACAAACATATGGGCCAGTATACAGTAAGACCAAAGAATCAAAATATAACTGAAGTGATTAGAATGTCTCCTGAGGGGTCAAAGCAGAAAGCAGTTTCTTAATTACAGGTACTGGACTGTGGGGATAAAAGGAAACAAATAGAACAAGATGTTGTGAAGTTAGAAACGGGATAATCAGTACCCTGCTTTAAAGTAGCAGAGGCCATGTCGGTACCAGCAGAGGAAAATGAAAACCAAAAGAGAATATTGATAATACTTGATATCGCATGCCATGAATAAGGAGGAAATAATATTTATAAGGGACAGTGACTCAAACACTGAATACTTTTAATTCTAGCTTAAGCCTAGAGATTTTTAGACTAGAATAGAGGGCTAGGGAGTGAATGTTTTAGTATACCATATGGTTTCTGTTGTAATTGCCAACTCTGCCTTAGATGAAACTGAAGTCAGAGGATCTGTAAGTAAAGGAACGTGGCTGTCTCAGTAGAACGTAACAAAAATGGCTGATGGTCTGCAGTCTGCACACCCTTAAACTCAAGGAACCTCTACTTTTCTTCTCTTGAGTACTTTGTTATGCATTGTGTGACAGTTATTTAAAACTACATATTAATATTGAAGTTTGAAATATGCCAGGAATTACTGTTGTGTTGTAACTTTGCTTCCTTTTCTATCTAATCCTAGTCCTTGCCAAATAACATGTAGCAATGTTTCATGCTTCAGTCAGCCGTGGACCACACATGTCACTGTGGCAACGTAAGATTAGATATGTTTCGGTAGACAAGTCCCAGCAATAGTCAGTTCCCTGCAGTGTGTAGTATGGAATAAGCTGTTGTGGAAGCTTAGTGTAGTAGCTATGCCTTACAGCCTGTGGGCAGTAGGCTTTGCATGTAGTTTTGTGTAGTTTGTTCTGTGGTCTTTTTACAGTGACAGAATCGGCGGCTTTGCATGTAGTTTTGTGTAGTTTGTTCTGTGGTCTTTTTACAGTGACAGAATCGGCACCGATGAATGATTCAGTATGGCTCAAGTTGGTTTATTTTCTCTACCTGTTTTAATAACAGTTTGCTTTTTCTTTTTCAGTCTCGAAGAAATCTGTGTGAAGAGGCTTTGTTAAAAATTAAAGGTGTTATTAGCTTTACTTTTCAAATGGCTGTTCAAAGATGTGTGGTGCGAATCCGTTCAGATTTGAAGGCAGAGGTCAGTACTTTCAACAACTGAATGTGCGTGAAGTTACAACCAAGCAAGTCCTCATTCAGAATTGTTCCTTTATCCTTCCATCCCAGGCTTTGGCGTCAGCAATAGCATCAACCAAGGTCATGAAAGCTCAACAAGTTGTGAAAAGCGAAAGTGGGGAAGAGGTAAAGCTTGCATTTTATTTTACTCCTACCAGACTGGGACTCTTGATTACCTTTTATGGTTAGTGGACTATAACATTCCTAGAGGAATAGTTATGAAATTTAAGGATGTGGTATATCTTGATTTCTGTCTTAGTAGTATAGAGAGATCTTTTGTGAAGTTCAGAATGTGCTAAGGGAATCTCTGAACTCTGGAGATGTGATGCAGATTCTATATGTTAAGGAAAGGACAGTTCCTTACATTGATCTTCAGTACTTTCTAACTTGAGCTAGTTTTGTGAATCCAAGACAATAAAAGTATAGTCTGAGGAGGGATCGATCTGTAAGCTGAGCTCCTTTGGCTTACACAGATGAGCGGCTTTGTGGTACTCTGGGAGTTCAGAGTGGCCCTGTCTAGACACAGGTTACTACTTCGGTCTTAGAGCCCTGATAGATTGCAGCTGCCATCTCCTGTGTGCTTACGGAGTGCTCAGTTCTTAGACTGTCCTGCAAGAAGAAAACACTAGAAGATGCAGAGCCTTTGAGCATCTCAGAATGAAGATGATGTGACTTAGGGCATGGATGGTGTCATGTTATGTTGGGTCAGTAATGGCTCTTCATGCTTCTCTGTGTCAGATGCTGGTCCCATTCCAAGATGCCCCTGTGGAAGTGGAGGAGAACACAGAGCTGCCTGACTACCTGCCTGAGGACGAGAGTCCCACAAAGGAACAGGACAAGGCAGTGTCTCGGGTCGGCTCACACCCTGACGGTGGAGCCAGCTGGTTGAGTACAGCTGCAAACTTTTTATCCAGATCATTTTACTGGTGACTTCAACTTCCGTTTGGGGCTCAAGGACTGTGCAAACCAACACGGGGCCAGCTTTCCATTGTTGTGGTGAACTGTCAAGTGCAATTCGCAATAGATTATCATGGGAAGTTTCTAGATTACATGACTACGTATGCTGCATTTTACATTTTATTGGACATTTTCCCCACCGAATGGTAAACAGGACAGAGGCTGCAGGTGGAATGGTTTATGAAGGTATTTTGGTATTGTTTTCCTTTGCTTAATTGCCTCACTATTTTTTGAAAAACATGGGTCCACTGTTAAAACCAAATGTATGTGCAGCTTTATATTCTGTTTTACATGGAGCATGTGACTAGAAGAACTCCTTCTCTCCTCTAGCCTCAGGAGCTTTCTGAAGAGAGGTTTTGCATAGCTCAAGTTGTGCATGAATTACCGAGTATTTTAGCAGCTTTTCTTCATGAATGATACATGACATATGTTTTGGTACCCTTCTCTGAAAGTTGAAAACATACCTACTTAGCCCCCTTCTGTGCCTTTTTTATTTTGCCAACCATGTTTATAGAAAGGACATTATTAATGACATTTTGCAAATGGAATTATATTAATTTGAATATAGCAGTACCTTAAAAAGAACTCTACAAAAAAACTGTACAATCTTACTTGATATAATTTTAACAAGGCTACCATAAGCCAGTTAGGACAATGGGGGCATGAACAGCAGCAAAGTGCTTTTGGGAGAATTTGAATGTGACCATGCATGGCTCTGTTGCTTCCTGCTCACTTAGGTTATGGTGGCTCTTGAGAATTCAGTCCACTGTGATCTTGTGGGCAGCCTTACCGTGATGCCACTGTATCCTGCTAGAGAAAATAGTTTTGTTTTGTTTTTTTGTTTTTTTTTTTTTTAAATCTGGTTTTTCAAGACAGGGTTTCTCTGTATAGCCCTGTCTTGAAACTCACTCTGTAGACTAGGCTGGCCTTGCTGAGATTAAAGGCATGTGCCACCACAACCTGGCAAGAAAGTAATAATTAATAGTTTAAAGAGCTGATAAACTTGAAAAAAAAGTTGGATGCCTCAAATGCTGCAGTCTACTTGGTCAGTCTGATTTCAGACATAAACACCTAGTACATGCCTATCCCAGAGATGTTTCTTTTTATTGCCTTTTTGTGGTTTTTAAGAAAATACTGCACCAAACTGAATGAAACAAGACCCAAATTGTTGCTTATAGAGAAAGGAAGCCAGCACTGGTCACTTAGTCTTATTTTTCATGTTTAGCCAGGAAAAAAAAGAGACTTCAGCGAAGGTAAGATACGTAAATACAGACACATGTTTTTGGTTTTTTTATAGGCTGAATTACATGTATGTGATGTGTTCTTAAGATCCTGAAATATTTGACAACTAATGTTTTCTTTGTAGAAATCGAGCTAAATCTGTTTTCATGTCAACATTAAAAACTAACAGGAAGAAACTGCAATGTATCGTCATCACCACGTAGAGCTGCTGTTTTGCTCCTTGAAGAATGTGAAGTGAGATTGGACTCAGGAGGGCTTCCTTGCATCCTTGTTGAAATCAGCCAATGTTACCAGGGAAAAATAATTGTTAAATACTATGGCCCATGAGAGCTTTTGAGTTCATTAACATCGTGGCTTTCTGGAATGAGGGTGTTGAAGGTATTTAGAGCATTTTTCTACATGTCTTGTCTCTGATTCAAGTGATACGCACAAGCAGAAAACAGTAATTTTCAGGGCACGTGGCTAACACATACTATTACTTGCTGCCATAATCGGATGTGTTGAAAACAAGACAACAAAACCACCTCCTTTCTATAGCCATTAAAGCAAAGTTTACTTTCTATTTTAACACTTTTCATTTTATTTTGCATTATCACACATTTATTTAAAAGTTATAGCAGTTTGGTAGTGATGGTTCAGAACAGTTGATATTTTGAACTGACGTTTGTGTGTGTCTAGGTGTTTCATTATTCCAGGGCTCTCAGGAGAGTCAAGGCAACTATAATGGCAGTTTTTGAAATATATTGTAAAATAATAAAATAGCAATGAAAATTGAGTGGATATTGTATTTTTAAAATATTATTTATTTGTACATGTCTGTTTCTCTCTATGTGAACATGCCTGAGGAGGTCAGAAGAGTGGTCTCTGATGCTGGAGTTATAGACAGTTGTGAGCTGTCTGGTACGGGTATTGGGAGTTGAGCTCAGTCCTCTATAAGAACAGTACATGTTCTTAACCACTGTGCTATTTGTCCAGCCCTGGGATATTAGTACTCAGATTATTGAGACAGGTTCTTGTTATCTAGTCCAAGCTGACCTGAACCTTGTATTTGGCCTATATTAACCTTGACCTTGCTCACCTCCTGAATGCCAAGGCTGTAGGAATGTACCTGAAGGAGGCTCTTAGCAGTGTGCTCGGTCTTCATTCCACAGCTGCGTCTCCTGGTCAGTGCTGTGCATCTGTGTGGACCGCTGAGCTAGAAAACCAGAGCTAGAATCAGTGCACTTGCTCTCTGTCATACTTTTGAATTTGGTTTTCTAGAGATTCTTGTAGAGGCTTGTGTTCTAGCTTCAGCGCTACCTTTATTTTGATATTAAAGAGTTGTTACAGGAGAATAAAAGTTGCTTCTCATGTTATAACTTGCTAGCTATGTAAGACTAGACAATAGTTTAATCCTGAACTGTATAGCAAAATGAAGGTAAATTTCTTCACAGGATAGTCCACAGAATCATTATATAAATTTTTGTTTTGTTTTTTGTTTTTCGAGACAGGGTTTCTCTGTGGCTTTGGAGCCTGTCCTGGAACTAGCTCTTGTAGACCAGGCTGGCCTCGAACTCACAAAGATCCGCCTGCCTCTGCCTCCCAAGTGCTGGGATTAAAGGTGTGCGCTACCACTGCCCGGCTTATAAAAATATTTTATAAAACGTTTTATAAAACATACAGTATTCAGTGGAATTGTTGCTACTGGCCATGTAACACAAATGTCTCGTTGACATTGATTTACCCCCCACTCCCCTTAAATGTACACATATACAAGGCACACATGTCGAGTCAGGACAACTTCTGGGAGTCACCTCTCTTCTTCCATTATGGAAGTTCCCAGTCATCAGGCATAGCTTTCCCTGCTGTGAGCCATCTCATTAGTCTCTTGAATCTCAGGAGATGACCAATACTAGGTTCGACTTACCTGTCTACATCTACTCAAGAGTTTTTGCTTGGCCATCTATGTTTTTTTTTAAATTTATTTATTTATTATGTATACAATATTCTGTCTGTGGGTATGTTTGCAGGCCAGAAGAGGGCACCAGACCCCATTACAGATGGTTGTGAGCCACCATGTGTTTGCTGGGAATTGAACTCAGGACCTTTGGAAGAGCAGGCAATGCTCTTAACCACTGAGCCGTCTCTCCAGCCCCCCATCTATGGTTTTTATCTAAAATTTTTACCTTGAATTCTTTTATTTGTTGTCAGGATTTCCCCCCTTCTTTAGATGCTGAAATATGTGGAGAAGGGAGAGAAGTGGCAGAGTAAGTGTCAGAAATGCTAAGATTGAAGGACTCATATGCAAGAGCTTTTGTACTATTCATAGAAGGTTTCTGTAAGTCTCAAATGGGCAAAATTATATTTAAATTTTTTTATAATGTAATTTATTAATTCCTTAGGAATTTCACATCATGCACCCCAATCCTGTTCGCCTTCCTGTGCCTCCATATCTGCCCCTCACAACTGCAGACATCCCCTCCCAAAGGAAACTCCCCACCCCCCAATTATTTCAAAACCAAACCAGACCACTTGCTGCTTCGTCTTTCTCATCTCTGCAACACCTCTTCATCCGTCCTGTTGGAACTGGGAGCTGTGGTGTGTTATGTTTTATACCTTTGTCCTGTCATGGGTCTGTCCAAGTCGTCCGCACACCACCATCACTGGACCCTTACCGAAGCTCCTCTTGGGTATACTGCTGTTGTCCTGAGTCATGGAGATTCTGTGGCTGTCATTCAGTAGGACCAGCCCTTTCACATGTTCCAGCAGGCCTTAGATGGAGCAGCTGTTAGGGTGGGCCAACCCAAGGCCTAGGATGTGGGTCTGGGTGGTAGCTGAGCTGGTCAGGCAGGGCTGCCGAGACTGCTCCCTCAGGTGAAATTGTGGTGCCAGCTCTCCTAGGCCCATGCCATCCAGGCCAGCTCTGCTATGCCCTGCAGTGAGGGGTGGGGCCATTTCTCCCAAGTGCAGGAGCCAGCTCTTTTGGTGCAGTGTCCAGCTAGAAGCAGGGCCAGCTATCCCAGGGCCAATGAAGGGCAGGGCCAGCTCAGCACAGCCCTTGAATTTCAACACACATGGTTCCTGTGACTGACTCCCTGTGGTATCATGGCCCATGGACATCATCATAGACCCCACCTGCAGCAGAACCACCGACCCAGACATGGCCCTTGGCAGTAGCTTGGGCCCAGACATCACCATAGCCCCAGTGGCAACACAGGCTATCCAGTCAGTATAGCTCTGGTGGCAGCATTGCCCTTGGACACCAAGATGGTCTCAGGAGGCTGATCAGACCTGAGGCATCAGAATGCCCCTCAATGGCAGTAGGACCGTGGACTCAGACTTGAATGACACCATGGCCCCAAGTGGCAGTACAGGCCACCCAAATGGGCCTTCAGATACCAGCGTGGCTCCAGGTGGCTGTCTAGACCCATGGCATCAGCTTGGCCTTTGATG
>JAQHUG010000015.1:6373223-6412071 GCA_028555095.1 Dicrostonyx torquatus
TCTGACCACACTGAACTTGATAGAAGAGAAAGTGGGAAGTAGCCTTCAATGCATGGGCACAGGAGACCACTTTTTAAATATAACCCCAGTAGCACAGACACTAAGAGCAACAATAAATAAATGAGACCTCTTGAAACTGAGAAGCTTCTGTAAAGCAAAGGACACAGTCAATAAGACAAAAAGGCATCCTACTGAATGGGAGAAGATCTTCACCAATCTCACATCAGACAAAGCACTGATCTCCAAAATATATAAAGAACTCAAGAAATTAGACATTAAAGTTCTGAATAACCCAATTAAAAAATGGTGTACTAAACAGAGAATTCTCAACAGAAAAATTTCAAATGGCCAAAAGATACTTAAGGTCATGTTCAACTTCCTTAGCTATCAGGGAAGTACAAATCAGTACAATTCTGACATACCATCTTACACCTGTCAGAATGACTAAGATCAAAAACACCAATGATAGCTTATGTTGGAGAAGATGTGGAGTAAGGGGGACACTCTTCCATTGCTGGTGGGAATGCAAACTTGTGCAACCACTTTGGAAATCAGTATGGCGGTTTCTCAGAAAATTTGGAATCAACCTACCTCAGGATTCAGCAATACCACTCTTGGGAATATATCCAAAAGATGTTCATACTACAAAAGCATTTATTCAACTATGTTCATAGCAGCATTATTTGTAATAGCCAGAACCTGGAAACAACCTAGATGTCCCTCAATGGAAGAATGGATAAAGAAAGTGTGGCATATATACACATTAGAGTACTACTCAGCAGTAAAAAACAATGACATTTTGAATTTTGCATGCAAATGGATGGAATTAGAAAATATATCCTGAGTGAGGTAACCCAGACTCAATAAAACTGAATATGACATGTACTCACTTACAAGTGGATACTCGCCATAAACAAAGGACATTGAGCCTATAGTTCATGATCCTAGAGAAGTTGAGTAACAAGGTGAACCCAAAGAAAAACATATATAGACCCACCTGGGGACCCACCTGGGAACTGGAAACAGATAAGATCATCTGACAAAATTGGGAGAGGGAGATAGAAGGAAGGGGAGAAGAGGAAGAGGAGGGGGGAAGGGGATGGTTGAGGAGAACTTGAAGGAATGGGATAGTCGAGATGGAGGAAGAACAGATATGAGAGCAAGGAAAGAGATATCTTGATTGAGGGAGCAATTATAGGGTTAGCAAGAAACCTGGCCCTAGAAAAATTCTCAGGAATCCACAAGGATGACCCCAGCTAATACCCTAAGCAATAGAGGAGAGGGTTCCTGAACTGGCCTTGTCCTGTAGTCAGACTGATGATTATCTTAAATATCACCATAGAATCTTCATCCAACAACAGATGGAAACAGAGGCAGAGAACCACACTGGAGCACTGGACTGAGCTCCCAAGGTCCAGGTGAAGAGTGGAAGGAGTGAGAATATGAGCAAAGAGGTCAAGACCATGAGGGGTTCACCCACTGAGATAGTTTTCCTGAGCTAATAGGAGCTCACCAACTTTAACTGGACTGAGAGTAAATGAGCATGAGATCAAACTGGTCCCTCTGAATGTGGTTGAGAGTTGGGGCAGACTGAGGGGCCACTGACAGTAGTGCTGGGATTTGTCTTTATTGCATGTATTGGCTTTTTGGGATCCTATTATCTTTGGATGTAAACCTTGCTTAGCCTAGATGTAGGAGGGAGGGCCTTGGACTTCCCACAGGGCAGGGTGTCTTGTCCTCTCTTAGGACTGGAGTGGGGGAGGGATGGGAGGTTGTGGGGAGGGAGTGGGAGGAGGGGAAGGAGTGGGAATTTGGATTGATATTTTTTTTAAGTAAAATAATAATAATGAAAAAAGATTTAAGAAAATAATTTTTTGTTTTTAATATTACAATTTCAATATTTTTCCCTTCCCTTTCCCCTCCACACCCTGTTATACCCCTCCTATTCTCCTTCACATTCATGGCCTCTTATTTCACTAATTGTTATCACACACATATATGTGTCTTAGTTAGGGTTTCTATTGCTGCAAAGAGACACCATGGCCACAGAGACTCTGACAAAGAAAACATTTCATTACGGATGGCTTGCTTACAGCTTCAGAGGTTTGGTTCATTATGGTCATGAAGGGGAGCATGGCTGTGTGCAGGTAGATGTGATGTTGGATCTGAGGATCCTATATCTTGACCCAGAGGCAGCAAGAAGTTGACTGACTGTCACATTGAGTGAAACTTGAGAAAAACAGACCTCAAAGCCCGCCCCCACAGTGACACACTTCCTCCAACAAAGCCACATCTTCTAATAGTGCCACTCCCTTTGGGGTCATTTTCTTTCAGACCACCACAAGATGCAAACTCAAATATATTCCTAAATTTAACCTGCTCAGTCCATATAATATTTGTATGTATGCATTCAGGACTGGCTCACTGGCACTGGGCAACCAATGGCCGTGCTCTTCCATGTGGGAGACCACCTCTCCTGTTTCCATCTTTCCTCAGATGCCTGTAGTTCTCTGTGTGGGGTGGAGGCTGTCTGGGCCTTTCCCCTTCCACTCTGGCATGTCCACTCGTGTCCTCCTTGTCCAGTTCATGTTTGAGCAGTCAGGTTGGGGAGAGTGTCTGGGTGTAGCATCTGAGATGACCAGGAGATGCAATATTGCAGAAAACTGTCTGATCTTGACTCTGGCTCTCACAACCTTTCTCTCCCTTTCCCACAACGTTCCCTGAGAGTTAGGTGAAGAGTGTTTGTAGATGTACTGCTTTCCTAGGGTTATCATGCCATACCGGTTATTGTTGTGGTTCATAGGCTCCACAGCTGGGTGGGACTCTTGGTTGCTTCCATCTTCGGAAGCTTGCATTGCGGCTTCTGGTACCATGAAGGTTTTTCCTCAGGAAGGAGACATTCAGGTCAGTTCCAGCTCGGAGGTCTCTGGAACCTGTTTCTGTAGTCCATGGTATCTTTAGCAATAGGGACCAACCTTCCAGATCTAAGGGGTAACCAAGGGCAATAACAATAGGTTGTATGTGTTGGAAGTCTCTTGGAGAGCCCTGACCAACAATTCAAAAGAGGGCATCTCCTATCTGGTACTTTTATTTTAAGTTTTTAGGTGGTATTTGACTCTTGGAGAGATCATTGTCAGCCCAGATGAGAAAAATTCATTAAAACTATGTAAGTGTATTTCTATATAGCATTACATAGATAGGTTATCTGTTAGGTAAATAGTTAATACTATGGCTCTTTGTGGCTTTTTCAGACATCTTATTGTTATTTTACCCACCTCCTTTCTTCTGTATTTCCCTCTCTCCCTATGTAAGGAGCCCCACCCTTCCCACTCTCTCGCCCTCTCAGAGAGTGGTTTCTTGCTCCTCTGCTTTACCCTTCTCCCACCTGCTCTATCTACCCCCTCCCTAAAGAGACTAGCAGGGTACAAGTGATGTGTAAAGAATAGGAAAAAAAAAAAGAATAGGAAAAGAACTTTTATTTACTTTTTTTTTTTTTTTGGTTTTTCGAGACAAAATTTCTCAGTATAACAGTGCTGGCAGTCCTGGAACTCACTTTGTAGACCAGGCTGACCTTGAACTCACTGAGATCCACCTGCCTCTGTCTCCCCAGTTCTGGGATTAAAAGCATGCACCACCACCGCCCGGCTGGAAAAGAACATTTTTCCTGTCACATAGTTGTACATATTTATGGGGTGTGGTATGATCATTCATATTGTTTATACAATATGAAATGTTTAGATCAAAACTATGATTAAGTCAAGATAATTGTGTTTTTATCTCCTCAAACATCTGTTATTTCTTTGTATTAGGTTCATTCGAACTCTTTTATTTTAACACTGGGGTGTGTGTGTGTGTGTGTGTGTGTGTGTGTGTGTGTGTATGTGTGACTTTGAGATTCTGACTGGCTTTGAACTATCTTCTGCATCAATTAATACACTAAAGAAACCTCAGTGGGTACACCAAAATGCATCATTGCCAAATTAAGAAATGCTAACAGAAGCTTCCTCTTAGTGTAGTTTGGCTGAGAGCGAGACCAAATTTGAGATCACCACTTCTCTTCCTGTGTCTGCTGTCTGTCTGCCATTTGTGGTTACTGGCCTGTTTGTAGTCTGTAGTGTGTATTAATGCTTGTTGTTCTTATCCGATCTGTTTATCATGACATTGTCTCTGCCCTGTGTGCCTGTCTGATCTGTGCTTGTCCCTAACAAGGGTTTTGTTCTATGTTTATTGAGCAGCATAGAAAACATGGCATGGTAAAGGAATAGAGAATGCTTTTTTTACAGAATTCTTTAACAAGTTTCATGAGGGAAGAAGTTTCTTTTCTGACCCCAGCTGACCCACAATAGCACTCAGAACTGCAAATAAGATAGCAGCCTATGTCGACAGCATGCATCAACGTGTGTAAACATTGCTGCTTCTAATATTCATGGTTTATTTGTTCTGTTTAATGTTGTTTTCAACCTGGTGGCTGTATTCAGCAAATCTTTACCACAGTGTTTATGTACACACACACACACACACACACACACACCTGTTCTGGGTCAGGTCATGAATATAAATTAACATGAAAGCTATGCATTAGGCTAGTTTGCAAAGGGTGATTGCATGGGAAATTCAAGGCATAGTAAGGTTGGCTATGCTGGTTTCTAAAAGGCAGGTCAAAATTAAAGAGACCGAGTGCAGAGTAGGAAGACAGATTGAGTACATAGTCTTAAGTGATCTCAAGCGTAGTATTAATTTGGCGGCAAGGTCTAGCAAAAGTGTCTCTTTCAAAGTGAGACAGATTTTCAGAAAAATGTATTGCCACAGTCCTTCTTCCTCAGCTTCCCAAGTGCTGGGGTTAAAGAGATGTGCCATGCCAGCCAACAACTCCGTTAGTTCTCGATAAAATAATAGTGAACGGTAGTCACCTACCTGTGAAGAACGTGAGAACTTATCTTTCTGGATACTTGTGTTTTGGTGCCCACTTGTTGGACATTTTACTGAAATGGAAGGCAGTAAGATGGGGCCTAGCCAGCAAGTGCCTTGCGAATGGTCTTTCCACAGGTCCCTTATGTCATCTATTGTAGGTGGGGTGGGGGCAGGGAGATGGGTGGCATAGAGAGGACAATGATGGAAAGTATCCTGCCTGATCCTGGGAGGACGGAGAAGGCCAGAGACTTCACTGACCCACATTTCCCAGGAAGTGTCCTGCCAGCTTTCCTGTCTGAAGAGGCCAGCTTATTCCTGTTCACACAGGAGCCTGACCTGTCGCTAGGAACTGGGAGCCAAGACTTTCCCAGCGTCACACTAAGAACTCCTGAGAGTCTAGGCAAGGGAGGGACCAGAAGAAAATGAAGACTTGGGTTCATTCTGCCATTTTGATATCATTAACCTTTTCTTCTGACAGGCTGGCCGGCATCCCTGCTTCTTTCTTTTTCTTTCCCACGCCCCTGCTTTGTTCTTTTAAGAGAAGTAGAGAAAGGAAGGACGTTTGGCCGGAGTGAGTAGTGCCAGAGTTTCAGTTTCCTTGCTCTTTGATTTTGTGAACCCCGCGTCAAGAAAATGTGGCCTTTCCCAGTCAATTTGTTGCCAAGTCCAGAGACTAGCTAGCCTTTGGACCTGCTGTATGAGGACAAAGGGAGGACTGAGTAGGCTTTACTTGCTGACAAAGTTAATCATTTTCACTGTGTTTATCCCAACTCATATGCACTTTGATCTATGCTACAACCGAGGCAGTGTTCTCACTTCTTAAACTTCACACTGCTTTAACAGTGTTGGTGTATGGACGCAGGAATTTATGCATCATTTGTAAACTAGGCTACTGGTTAGTTTATTTTCATGGTCAGACCTCACCTAGGGAGGCAGCATGTGGGAGAAACTCTAGATGGAATGTAGACCAGGAACTGGCCACTGACTGTGGGGCTGTGACCTCTTTCACAAAACAAGAAGTCCTGGACAAGCTCTCTCTAGTTGCTCTCAATTTTGACAAATTATTATTTTGCAGGCAATGGCTATATATATGTTTTGCTGTTTACCAAGGACGGGCTGGGGTGGAGATCAGGGGTAAATTGTGTACTTAGCGTTTGTAGGGTCCTGGGTTCAATGCCTAGCAGTACCACTATTAATATACAAAGCTCCCCCAAAGGTTACATGTTAAAAGTGTGATCCCCAGGGGCGAGTGGTTGTGGGTGGGTGGCCGTGGGAGGTGCTGTGGGAAAGTGGTCTCTTTTAATCTTTTCTTTTTCTTTTTCTTTTTTTTTTTTTGGTTTTTTTTTGAGACAGGGTTTCTCTGTAGCTTTGGAGCCTGTCCTGGAACTAGCTCTTGTAGCCCAGGCTGGTCTCGAACTCACAAAGATCCACCTGCCTCTGCCTCCCAAATGCTGGGATTGAAGGCGTGCGCCACCACCGCCCGGCTTTCTAATCTTTTCTTTCCCTGCGTCCCAGCAGGTGGTACAAAGTTTACTTCACCAAGTGCCCCCAGCGTGATACATTGCCATTATTTTGAGCAATTTGGTCTTGGTTGGGAACTTCCAGAGTCAGAGCTAAAACAAACTTTTTTTTCTTTATAAGAGAATGGTCTCAGGTCTTTTACTGTAGAGAGAAAGTTGAAATATATATATATATATATATATGGAGGGTGGGAAACAGAGAAGAGGCCTGACATCCTCTTTTCTACATCTTAGCTTGTACCATATGCTTTAGTTTCTGTTCTTTGTTCTGTTGAACTGTGATCGCCTGCGGACCAGGGTTCCATCTTGTTCTTTCTGCTCAAGTCTACTGTGGTATTGTCTGCAGAGACATTCAGCAGGAATCTGCACGCTAAACTGAATGGCTCCCCCTGATCTCCACTTATATTCTTATTACAGCTTTCATTACTTCTTTTCATAATATACAGAAAGTCTATTACTCAAGTATTTTTATTGTAGTTATTAAAGCCTAATAGGTTTATGTTAAAGAGAATAACCAATTTATTTATTTTTCTCTGGGTGAGATGTCAATTTTCTTCAACTGGCAATTGGGAGGGAAAGATTAGGGTTTTGGATAAAGTATAAGACATCCATTAGAAATTTAAATTCCAGGTGAATAACAAGGATATGTTTCATATAAATGTGTTCAGTTGTTGTTTATCTGAAATTTTAATTTAAATTGGTGTCCCCCCACCTCTAAGACCTCTCTTGGGTTTAACTAATAGTCTATGTATTTATGATATGGAGCCTAACAGAGAAGGAGAATCTTAGAGAGCAGGATCACCTCAGAAGATCCTTCTTCCCACTGAACCATCTGGATTGGAAGCTGAGCAGTGTCCCGCTCTTCCAGCTTTCTTGATGGCGTGCCTGAGTAAGGAAAGGTATGGTCACGTGACACTGTGTGGACCATGGACCTCATCTCTCATTCATGGGACTGTGAAGACCAAACTCGAAGCTTCCCACGAAGATTTTGCTAAATTTCTCTCAAGGGGGAAAAGTCTAGGCTGTGAAGGGGAAGCGAAGAGATAAAAAGAACAGTTCTGAGTGTCTTCGTATGTGCGCACAAGTGCGTGCGTGCGTGCGCGTGTGTGTATGCCGCAGTTTGCACAGTGAGGTCAAAGGACAGCTTGTGGGAGTTGATATTCTACCATTTCAGGAAGCAGGTTTGGCAGCAATGTTTGTTACCCTCTGAGCCAACTCACTGGCAGCCCTAAACCTTATTTTGGGAGGAGGTTAATATGTTATAGATGGTATACTACATACGTTAATTTATTATTTATTCTGTCAAACGACTTTAAATAATCCAAAAGACTTTTTTTCTGGTGTAGTTTTATTGACTACTCCTGGGCTTTGCATGCATTTCCTACATAATCCACAAGATGGCAGCAGAGAAATATTCATTTAAATTTATCCTCTCCAGCTAGTGCTGCAAGCACACTGGAACAAAAAATAGGCTAACCCTGGTATTTTGTCCTTTCTCAGCAGAGTGGCCAGTTAGCGATTTCTGTCAGAGACAAAAGAGTGTTTTAGTTTCTTTATTTAAGTTATTTTCCTTGTAGACTGTGTTTTGAAAAGTCAGGCGTGGCTGTGTAACATGTGTCTCATGTGATTTTCCCAAGTGATCTCAGAGGGTCAATAGGCCCTGGAACTGAACACTGTCCCTCCGTCCCTTCTTTTCAGCAGATTAGGTAATTTACAACCAGCTGCCCCATCACAAAGATCAAATAAGAAAGGGGTTAGGTATCAAGACCAGAATTGAGGAGAGACTGGGTAGAGGGCTGTGGAGAAGCCTGAATAATGTGGAGAAACTGGGCTTTGTGTGGAGAGGGTGTGTGTGGAGAAACTGGGCTATGCTATGTGTGGAGAGGCTGAGCTGTGGAGAGGCTGGTCTGTAGAGAGGCTGGTCTGTGGAGAGGCTGGTCTGTGGAAAGGCTGTGTGTGGAGAAGCTGGGTTGTGGAGAGGCTGTTCTGTGGAGAGGCTGGTCTGTGGAGAGGCTGTGTATGGAGAAGCTGGGCTGTGGAGAAGCTGGGCTGTGGAGAGGCTGGGCTGTGGAGAGGCTGGGCTGTGGAGAGGCTGTGTGTGGAGAGGCTGTGGAGAGGCTGTGTGTGGAGAGGCTGTGTGGAGAGGCTGAGCTGTGGAGAGCGACTCTTCTGCCCTCTACAGTTCTCACCTGGAGTCACTGTCCATCCTGTGTGGTTGGCTCTGCTGTTACTCTTTCTCTAGCCTGGGCAACAGGACTTTACAGTAGATGGTGGCTTTTCTTTTACCCAGAAGTAAAGAGGCCAGTTTCCTGTAAATGACCTTGGTTTTCTAGTTTTAGGATCATGAACCTCTTAGGAAGTTACAAAAGGCCCACTATAGTCTGTTTTATAGATATAATTAATAACAAGTTAATTATTGCTATCCATTACTTGTTACATTGGAGTTCTTTGTGCTTAGGGAACTCTCTCTCTCTCTCTCTCTCTCTCTCTCTCTCACACACACACACACACACACACACACCTCTGAACATGGATTTTTGTTTGTGTAAATATGAGATGCTTGTTGCAAGATTTTATTTTACACAGGAGTTTATAAAACAGTAAATAACCCCCCTCCCACAATCCCCTCAGGGTAGCTTGTAGATAGCCTCTCAGAGATTTCTCTAACAATAAGATAAATTCACAACTCTTTAAACAAAAGGAGACTTCACTGATACACCTCTGTCGCTCCCATCTGAGTTTTGCTTTGCCACGGGAGTCTTCCACATGCATGTGCCCATGCTTCCCTGTTGGTAACACAGTGTTCTCAAGGGGCACGCTGATGAATGCCGTTTTCTATTTATTTGTTGCTATGATGAAAACGCTGAAGGAAATGATTTTAGTGTTTAGTCGAGTACTTAAAATCGAAACTTCTTCTTTGTCTTCTTCTTCTTCTTTTTTTTTTTTTTTTCAAACGTGGAACCACCAGAGAAATAAGTTAATGGAGTCCGGAGATTATGTTGTAGGCAGAGTGGCCCCGCTCGGATAGTAAACAGAAGAACATCCTAATGGAACTTCCTTTTTTACAGTATCAGGTGAAGTTGGTGTCTGAACTCTATCAGCGGGCCAACTGTTCCCACAGCGGGGATAACTTGAGAACTCCCTCCCTCCTTGGGTCTCTCCCTCTTTACCCTTGAACAGTTCCACCGGGAAGGCTGTGGGAACCAGGCTAGCTGGTTCAGGTGCTGGCTTTTATCTGTACAGCCGAACAGGACTGAAATGGGGGTCCCCGGGGGACTCCGCTTCTTCCCTCTGATTCCTTCACAGTGCTGGAGATCAAGGAGTGGAAGGTTTGAAGTCGGGGGAGCAGCGCTTTGCGCAGGCGGCAGCGGGCCTCTGGAATGCGGGTCCGCGCGGTCCAGCAGAGCAGGTCTGTTTGCCTTGGGGCGCTCGGAAGCCCCATCTGTTTAATCCGGCGGGCGCCGTGCAGAGTGCTCCGCTCTGCTCAAGGCGGCCCAGGCTCAGCCGTGGCCTCTGCTCATCCCAGCCACTTCAGGAGGCCCCATGCGGGCGACAAACGCTTCAAAACCCGGCCGGCCCTTCAGCAAAGTCCACACTCTAATTTATTCTATTAGATGGGTCAAAAACCGCTTCAGACAAATCCAAGATCTCAGGGCTCCGAACTGAAGAGCTCGTTTTCAACTCTCTGGATTCCTGAATTAAGTGCTGTAGTCAGGTGCTTCTATAAGCTGCGAGGCCTTTTGTTATTTATCATATCAACTATAGAAAATGCTCTCTTTTTAGATGCTGGGATTTGCAACTGTGAGGCCGCTAGGAATAGCTTTTACTCCAAGGTGCTTGTTTTGCTGTACACAAAAGCGTCTCTTTTGCTTCTAGTTTTTATTGCTGAAGTGTGGGAGCATAGGCTGTAATTCTACTTGTGCATTTGGTGTCTCAGGCACCTTTTAGGTTCCAAACGCACTGGGACTTTACAGAAAGCAAGGCTCTGGACTTGAGTAGACCCCGCATGAATGAGCCCTGCAATTTCTGTCTGCGGTATCGGTGTTTTAGAGGTCCAACGTCGTGGTGAAGTTGGGTAGAATGAACTCTGCAATCAGGAACATTGACAAAGTGCGGCCGATAAGTGAACTGCTTTTGTGATTGAGCAAGAAACGACAACGACTGCCATCAGGACAACGATTTTCAGCGAGCAGAGATGGCTGGTCAGCAAAGAAGTGAACCTGGGCACCAAGAAAGAATGGAAAGCAGGGACCATGAGAGTCTGGTGTTCTAGCGAGAGTCTAAGTAGGGGCTGCTGATGAGATGGCGAGGTGGCGTTTGAACAAGGTCAGGCTGGAGCAGATGGAGAGAACACACACAGGCAGACATTCTGTACACATACTGAAAGCTGCCTTGGCTGTGTTTCCTGATAGTACATCTTCTTTGTATGGCTCCGAGAATGAAAACAAAAATTGTTTTAGAGATGAAAGCTTCCTGTTTGCCCAGGCCAGCCTTTAGTTCCTGGGCTCTAGAGTGGCTAAGACAACAGACGTCACAACCGAACGCAGCTCTTAGGAACTTTGTAAAAATGTCTTCAGAAGCAGAAGAAACGTAAAAGAGAGAGACAGACAATATGTATACAGAAACTCTGCTTCTGCCCTCCGGGTTCCTCTAGTCCAGGCTTTCTAGGACTGTAGCCATTGCTGATGTCAATCTTGCTTATCACCCAGCAGCTCCCAGGAGCCTCTGAACAATCAAACCTCTCTACTATTCCACTGGAAATCAGAAGTGGATCCCCATGTCACCCATATTGTCAGCAAAATGAGAAATAACAAAATGAGTCATCTCTGGCTTGCGATGTCTCTTTCTCTATGTGGGCTGTGTGTTCTCTTCAGCCTGACCTCCTTGTTCCCATGCCATTTAGGCATCTCATGAACTCTCTGGGTTCTTGATGGACACATACTGAAGACTCCCAACCTGACTCATTATGTTTAAAGAGTGAAATTTTCTGTTTAAATCAGAACATTGCCTTTGTCAGCAAAAAGGGCCAGGAAAAATACAAGGAAGCTATAGCCAGTGAGAGAAGGGAGTGATAGTTATGAAAAAACAGTTATGGCAAACATTGACAAAATTTGGTCAACAGTTCGGTATTTTGCCTGTGGATGGAGGGTGAATTCCATGTGACCAGAAAACTTTGAGTTGGTGGTTTTGAAGAGACATTGGTGATCTTTCCAACACTCTGAAATGAAACCAGGAGGACCAGACAGAAATAAGCAGATAACTAATCTCACGAGGAACATTTAACATAACAGAGCTTGGAGAAAGAGTACTGGGAAAACATGTGAAGTCACAGGGTAAAAGGAAAGACAAGGAGATGGGGCTCTGGGTGAGGGAGAACAACCACCTCATAGCAAATGGTCCGCTCTTAGCTCAAGTAGCACCAAGGGTGCTGGTGTCCCCATCGATGATGGCAGGAGAAAGGACAGCTCAAATCTTGGTAAACAGGTTTAAGCTCCTGGAAGAAGCCCCCACACCCCCAGACTCAATACTGGTGGGGTCCTGCAGTGTCATGGTTAGGTAGACATTTTATGTGAGATCTCTGGGCTACGCATGGGTGATGAAGATGTGGTTAGCAAGGATTTCTAGAATATTATCTTCTCCTTCAAGTATCCTAGTGAGATCAGAGGTATTTTTTTTAAACCTTTCTGGGAACAGGTTTTGGGCAGAACAGACAAAAGGGAAAGAGATAAAGCAGGCATTTTGATGAAGAAAGAACATCCTGAAGTTCATTTCTGTTTTCATTATTGTAAGTGACTAGGTGATAAATAAACCTAGCAACCGTCCTCTGAACAGGTCATACAGTAGATGCCACCGTGCACAAAGAAAACCCTTCTGCCCTATCTTATTCAGCAGGACTTGCTCTGTGTCAGCTGCTAGTGACATTCTAAGGATGTGAAGTTGAGCAAGACAGGAGCTATAGCCGTGAGACAGTGTAACAGTCTAAGAAGCAACTGGAATGCACACTGGACAGCTCAAAATCAAAGGAAATAATTTAGACCTTTTTTTTTTTTGAGACAGGGTTTTTGTGTTGCTTTGGAGCCAGTTCTGGAACTAGCTCTTGTAGACCAGACTGGCCTCGAATTTACAGAGATCTGCCTGCCTCTGCTTCCTGAGTGCTAGGATTAAAGGCGTGCACCACCACTTAGTTATAGAGATGTTTAATTCTCTGACTCACTACTTTCTTATGTAACTTTGAGTGGTTTACCTCTGGTTTTCAGTTATGTTTCTGAGAACTTCTAGAAGTCTGTCTTGCCTTTCAGGAGGAGCAAGGCACGAGAAGGCAAATGGCCATGAAGGGACATGAGCAGTAAGAGACTTGGAAAAGCCACACGAGGACTCAGTACAGCAGAGAGAGGTAAGATCGATCAGTTACATTTATTTGATATCCACACTGGCCATGCTGCTGTGCGCTCTGTGCACCAGAACCCATGGTCACAGGGCCCTGCTTTGGAAGGGGCAGAAATGCATTGTTCCAACAGCGGACTCTCCCCTATAACCTTCACTTTGACCAATGAACAATGGTTCCCCTACACATATTACTCTTATCAGACACTGAACTTTGGTTAGCGAGCTCCCAACGTACTGAGTTCTTGCAAATATTCCACCCGGCCTTGAAGCCCATCTCAAGTGCTGTTTGATCCAGGAAACCGTTGTTTCTCCTAAAAGTCTAACCACTCTCCCCTGAAGGCTATACTAATATCTTTCTCTCAGCAGATTTTCCCTTTCATCATTTGCTTGAATGCTTTTAGTCAGGATGGAAACCCCCTTGATAGCAGGAATGACAACCGGTTCCTTCTTCTCATCCCCTGCTCCACAGAACTTAGATTAGTGTCTTACTGGTTTCACATAAGTAGAAGCTATCCAAATATTTAAAGAAACCAAACTTTGTCAGTCAGCCTATGTTCGGTTCACTCAGAGTTTGTGAAGGACTGTTATCATTGAGTGAAAGCCGCTCTTTCAGCAGACCATAATTTTGCAAAGCCATGTTGAGTGTATACTTTTGATGAGCAGGTTTAGCTGTGTTGCTGAGTTCATGTTGCCATGACAACCTTAACTTTTGGCACTTTCTGAATTTAGTGTCCTACTTAATTCTCTGTGCTTGGCTCTGAGAACCATATTGTTCACTCCCTTTTGCTTGCCTATGAATCTTCAAATTGAAATTCTTATGAAATTATCTTATTACCTGTTGGAAAGTATATTTATTAATGTTGCTGTCTTGGTATTATTGTTACCATCTAATGTGCCTGTTATATTTCAGAGAGTAAGAATATAAATACCTGTTTTAGATGAGTTAAGAAACATTGGTTTCAGTGTTCTGAACCAAAAGAGCCCCACAGATGATCACGTCCCAGTCTTCAAAACCCATGCACATTTTGTCCTGTGTAGATGTTGCAGATATGGCTGACAATTCTTGCTTGTGAAGAATACCTTGGATCACATCGGTGGGCAAGTGTGGGAATGGGGAAGAGAGAGGCAGGAGGAAGAGTCAGTTAGGATAAAAAAAACTAACAAGTTTTATAAGTTTTAAAGATTTAAATAAGTTATTTAAAACATATAGCGGATGGTGTAAGCATATATGGTCTATAAAGGATAAAACAAAGATAATATGTTTATATAATATTATATAATATTGAAGTTTCTAAGGTCTAAGACTACCAATTACAAAACTGACTATAATATATCTTTATACACACACATATAAAAATCTAAGTTTATTTAAAATGATCTGACTATTAAAATATTACATAATAGTTAAAAGTGACAGACTGGTTTAGCTGGTCATTTGGATGTTTGTCGTGTAGTGTCCTGTACTACTCCCCTTAAGTATACTGGGATATGATTCACCATTTCTATTTGTTTGTCACTGGTGGGTCAGCATGGATGTTCCCTTCTCGTCTGTGTAAGCCATAAGACCTTTATGGCTTGAGGACCAGGAGGGATCGATGTACGGCTTATTAATCACCTTCAGTCATCCATCACTTGGGTTTTCCAGTCTAGGCCTCCGCTGGATGGAAGTTTCCCAGCATGTTGTGAAAATTTGGCACCTGGTTTCAGAATGGAATTGTCCCTTGGGTGGCATGCTTCCTTTCTAAAGGATTCTCTATGCCTCTGAGTGGACAGCCTGAGGTGCTGGTCAGCTTGTCCTGGAGATGCCCACCTGGATGAAGACAGCTTCCTAGAAACCCCTCACTGGCTGCTTCCTGTTTTTTATTTCCCTTTTTTCTTTATTGATATTTATTGAGCTCTACATTTTTCTCTGCTCCCCTCCCTGCCTCTCCCCTCCTCCCTTCAACTCTCCCCCAATGTCCCTATGCTCCCAATTTACTCAGGCGATCTTGTCTTTTTATACTTTTCCATGTATATTAGGTCTATGTAAGTCTCTCTTAGTGTCCGTATTGTTGTCTAAGTTCTCTGTGATTATGGTTTGTAGGCTGGTTTTCTTCATTTTATGTTTAAAAGCCACCTATGAGTGAGTACATGTGACAGTTGTCTTTCTGTGTCTGGGTTACCTCACTCAAAATAATGTTTTCTAGTTCCATCCATTTTCCTGCAAAATTCAAGCTGTCGTTATTTTTTTTCTGCTGTGTAGTACTCCATTGTGTAAATGTACCACATTTTCTTTATCCATTCTTCGGTTGAGGGACATTTAGGTTGTTTCCAGGTTCTGGCTATGACAAACAAAGCTTCTATGAACCTGCTTCCTGTTTTAATGTCTCCAGAGGATAACTTTTAGCTTGACCCTTGACTGGTATCTACAGCTCTGGACAATGTGATCTTTTATGGGACTTTTGGAGAAGGTAAATAACTATAACATGGACATCCTTTTATGTTTGGACTCACTGCCCGTGTTAACCTTCCATGTATGTTATTGACTGGAAGCCCCTATATTCCAGAAACTGGGGAACATATCAAAATTATCTGTATAATTTTTTCCCTCTCTAGTTGTATAGCTTTTCCCTCCAAGACGGCCAGAGATTTATTGCACACATTATGGGGATTTAACCTGTTTCATATCCTTCAACATTCATCACGTATTTTGATCTATGTACTTAGGCTGATTGTTTTAGTGATGCTATACGGTGTTAGTTGGTTTAGGGGACACAGACGTCTCTTGGACATTCTGACATGAATAAACTCATCTGGCTTTAAAAGTAAAAAGGGGGAACTGTTGAGGGCTAGACTGATCAACCGAGCTTCCCCCTGAGGTCCGGATGCAGGGAAAAGGAGTATACCTCCTTCTCAACAGCTAAGAATATGATTGGTAGAGCTGGTAACAGCCTAGGGCTAGGGCTGCAGGGGAGCTGGGACTTCAGATCCTGAGACCCCAGCTCTTCCCACCATATGGGGCTGTGGTTATCAGTCCCAAGGCTGGCACGGACTTAATCTGTAAAATTTTTAAAGATGCCCTTTGCTCCTCTTGTGCAACATTGTGCTTGATTCAGCTCTTGCTGACTCTGTCCCATTTCTCCCCTGGAAACAGAATGTAAGATGTTGTACTTAGTAAGTGCGCTTGGCATAAGATGTAGCTGGTATAAGACCTCTCAGTCCCAACTTTCTTAGCTTCTCTACCTTCTGTCCTCTTTGTCTCCTGATCTCTTGGTCCTCTCTCTCAGGACCATGTCACTGAAGAACAACCTGCTGGTCCAGGCCACGAGATAACTAAGTGTGTATGGGCCTCAAAGAGGACTGGATGTGACTTCAATCAAGTGTCAAACCTAGAATGGATGGCATCTTCAGGACACAACCATTGTTCCCCATCCTGACTGGACATCAAACCTTTGTGTAAACCCTAAAGATATCAGTGCTCTACTCCTGGCCATTTTGACTCTGTCTTTGGGGATGGGTGTTCAAAGAGTCTTGTGTATGTGGTGTACCCAAAAACTATGTAGTGGTAACACTAGGAAGAACATCTTTCAGGGTACTTTTTTTTTTAAAATTTATCTTTACTTTATGTATATGGATGTTTTAACTGTATGTATGTCTGTGCATCACATGTGTGTAATGCCCACAGAGGCCAGAAGATGGCTTCAGATCTGGAACTGGAGTTACATATGGTTGTGAGTGGCTTTGTGGATGCTGGAATTGAATCCTGGTCCTCTGGAAGAACAGCCAGTGAGTGCTCTTAACTGCTAGCCTTCTCTCCACCTGCCCCATTTTTACTATTTATTTAGAATTTAGAATTCATACCTGAGTACTACGTTTACATAATTTCCACTGCAACTTCACCCTCCAACTCTTCCCCTGTCCTCCCACCTCCCTCTCAAATTCATGCCTCATTTTATTATTATATCACACACACACACATGTTCACATGTTTATGGAGTCCATTTAGTGTTGCTCATATGTATATGTGTTTAGACATGCTCACTTGAGATTGGATACCCTATCAATGTGGTTGTTGCTGGAGAAGATCAATTCTTTCTCAGCACGCACTGTCTATAGCTCTGTCTATACCTAGGAGTGAAACCTTTTAAGATTTTTTCCCCACCCATGTTTACATGTCAACTGGCGGTGTCATTGTGCAGTTTATTAGGCAACCATATTGTTGAGATTCCATGGATGCATCTGTCTTTCACATCCAGAAGATAGAAATATCTCACAGCAGGAATTATTGCCCTCTGACTCTTACAGTTTTCCATCCCCTCTTCTGTGATATTCCTTGAGTCTTTTGATAAGCCAGTATAATTTCCAGCTGCATTCTAAACACCTCTCCCTATATTCACAGATGTCTTGAGCGAGAAGGTAGTTAGTATAACAAAAGTTATATTTTATTATGCTGATGGTTGTCATACAAGGTTCACACTCTAAATTCTTAACTACAGTCCTAAGCCTGTCTCCCCACGGCTGCTTATCTGTGTGATGGATCTTAGCTAAAGGTCAGCTCCACTCTCTAATAGAAGTCTCTGAGTCAAGGCTCAGGATCCTAGGGGAGACTGCCTTGCCACAGAGAAGATCAGGATGATGTCTCTCCAGATGTGCAAAGCAGAGCATTGCTCTTGGTCTCTGCTAATATACTGCCCATCATGGGGTCTAGGGCTGTGTTTGACTATCTTGAGTGAGTGATGTCACTAAATTCTGGTTACCATATACAGCCTCAGGTATAGTGGGGGTCTTGACTAAGTTATTTTTACATGTCTAAAAGGCATTTTTTTCTGTGATCATTACAACAGATAAGTAGCTCTCACCCTCATCAAAGGAAGGTGATGGAGATCACCTCTTTGAAGCATAAGGAGACCATCCACAGCTGGCCAAAACCCAGAGAACAGCCACCCATGAGGTGCCCATCTACATTTGGCATGTCTCTGAATTGTTTTTAAGGATATGTGCCATCAGAGCAGCACACCAAAACTCCATGAACAATGCTGAGCATCTCATGGCACATTGTCTTTTGAGTAGTTTGTGATGGACACTTGAACATTAAAGACTGTAAAACTTCCTAACTCAGAAGAATCTGTTTAACTGGATTATCTCTAGCCCCCCACATATCTTACTACTAGATGGCAGATGCATCACACAGAGATACTGTCTAGTGAACTTTCTCAAGGGCATACTTAAGGAGATACTTATATAAAACAAATGGAGGTAGCAGCTGGCCTTGGTGGTACATAGTGTAATCCCTGCGCTCATGGCACTTAGGATTGCCATGAGCCTGAGGCCAGTTTGGGGTAAAACCTGGGATACATAGAACCCCCTCTTTCCACCCCCACAAACATCCAAAGGTATCTATGACATTTGCCTTAATTTAGAAGAAACCAGTATGTGAGGAGCTCTGCAGTTGTACACTCATTTGTGGTTAACAGTTCAGAGGAAAACCAAAGGTCACAGTATTTTCCTAACCTAAGGAGCCCAACATAAATGTGAACTTCTAAGAATTACAGAGCCAAAGACTTCATTCTTGTTGCTGATCTCTATTGATCTGTATTGATTGTAGGTGAGTAAACAGGCATTGGCTGAATGCCCATTATACATCTTTACAACTTTGTGATTGACACTTAAATTATTGTGTAAGCTTGCCTTCCGGGGCCTAGAGACACAGTGGATCAGCAGTCAGGAGCAAGAGAACGTTGCGTTCAGTTTACAGCTCTCACCCAGTGGCTCACAACCTTTGATAGCTCTAGCTCCATGGGAGTCACTGCCCTCTTCTGGCCTTTACAGGCACTACACATTTGGGATGCATATAAATGCATGATGCAGGAAAACATTCATACACAGTAAGAAAGAAATGACCTTCAGGCTAAGCCTAGAAGGTACATAGGAAACAAAGCTGAATTTCATGCTTAGACCCAAGACTCGCAAGATCTCATTCTGCACATGTATATCTTAAAAAAGCTGAAGAAAGTCTAAAATTCTGATTCCCAAGTGTTTTGGGGAGAGACCTTTACCTGCATTTAAGATGCTTAACTGATGTTTAAATTTGTGCCACTGAAGTGGCTTTGCACCATCTTTGATTCTGGAATTACCATGTGTTTGTTTAGTCCAAATTTTTGCCAAATTCCCCACAACTCAGAATTTTTTCCTTTTTTCACTTTTTGGGAGAACTCTGTGCAGAGGAATGAGGATAGTTGGCGGAGGTGTGCACTCCCTTCACCTCTAATCCAGGATCATAGCTTAGAACATGAATGGCCAGAAAGCAAACATTACTTATTATGTTTTTGTGGTACAACACTTGATACTACGAGAGATTTCCATTCCTAAAGAGGATTGTGGTCTTTTGTAACTATTATTGTCTTTTCAGTCCTTGTGATTGACTCAAGATTCCATCTCAATTTGTTTTATGGAAGATCATCATCATCATCATTATTTTAAAACAACTTTTATTAAAAATTTTTATTTAGGTGTATGTATGTGTTTATCTGTATGAGTGTATGTCATGTATGTGGGCAGAACCAGAAGAGGGCACTGATCCCCAGGAGCTGGAGTTAGAGGTGGTGGTTCTGAACTGACAGTTGTGGGAGCTGGGATCTGAACTTAGGTCCTCTGGGAGAATGACAAGCTCTTTTAACAGTTGAGACATCTGTCCACTTCCGTATTATTATTATATTAAAATTATTAGTTACTATATTTATAATAATATTTGTGTAGGTGTTTATGGAGGTGAGAAGAGGGTGTCAGATCTCGTAGAGCTGCCCTTATTGGTGTTTGTGAGCTACCTGATATGGGTGCTGGGGTGTGGACTCTGCTCTCCTCCTAAGACAGTACTCTTAACCACTGAGCCATCTCTCTGGTCCTAAGAATTAGACTCCTTGGCCATTTCCTTTGTAAGACCAAATGGCTCCAGTGTGCAGTCTGTTTATCGCTTTCCAAATAGCAGTGAGAAGAGGTAACGCTCCCACAGCAGGAACCCAGCAAGGACAGTGGTTCAAGTCAGCAGATGTGAATGCTCACCCTGCTGTGCGTGAGCAAGGCAGCTTTCTTCCTTTGCATCATTTCAGCTTTTTATCTGCAAACGAGGCCATGATACTAATTCAGCTCCCAGAGCAGTTCCGAGAGGAATGAATAAAAACAACACTATCGCGTAGTCTTTATGAGAAACGACCACATCATAGGTCCTAGGGAGATTTACTATTATTGTTAGGAACAATTGTGCATTAACATATTGGCAGTCAGCTTCCAATAAAAGTTGGTAGGGGAATGAAAAAAAAATTGGTGTTTCAACAATGGTGCCAGCAGCACTGGACACCACATACAAAAATAAATCTAGACAGAATTTATATCCACCATGAAAATGAACTCAAAATGGCTCATAGGCCTGGAGATAATACACACAACTATCAAACTCCTAGAAAATAAGAGATGAGAGAATCCTTGCTAACCTTCAGGATGACTTTCTGGACAGTTTACCTAAGGTACAAGTCCATGACACAGACGTTGACAAGTCAGGCTTCATTAAAATGCGACACTCGTGTCCTGTGAAAGATGGTGTCTGGAGAATTAGAAGGCAAGCTACAGGCGAGGAGAAAATATTTGCAACAGATGATGTAGCAAAGGACAGTTATCCAAAACGCATGAAGATCTAACAAGACATGGTAGCCCGTTCAGAACCCAAGCAATATGTGGACGAATGAGTTGAACAGAAGCTCAAGAGTTCCCGTAGATGGTCCAGAAATATACGAGCCAGTGCCTCACGATCTACATTACATCGAGAGAGACAATAACCTCGAGAGGCTACTAGACTCCTATTAGGATGACCCGACTGACAATGCCAAATGCTGGTGAAGGTGCAGTGAATTGGGAAGTCACACTGGTGGGAGTGAAAACTGCCACAGTCATTTGTTTTGGTTTATTTGAGACAGGGTCTCATTCTATAGCTCTGGCTGTCCTGGAACTCACTCTGTTGTTTAGGTTGGCCTCAGACTTTCAGAAATCCACCTTCCTCTGCCTCCTGAGTGTTGGGATTAAAGGTGTGCACCACTACCAACTGGCTATGGGACAACCTTATTCTTTTTGTTGTTTTGTTTTTGTTTTTCAAGACAAGGTTTCTCTGTGGAACGCCTCCAACTAAGAAATGCACCTGCCTCTGCCTCCTGAGTTCTGGGATTAAGTCATGTGCCACCAACTGCCTGGAAGGAACAACGTTATTTTTTAGCGTCCAGACTTGAAAGCAACCGAAATGTCTTTCCACAAGTACAACCAGATTATAAAGCTTTATTCATCTTTCAAAAGAAATGTGTTATCAACTACAGAAGATGTGGAGGAGCATCCCTAAGTGAAAATCAATTTGAAAAGGCCAGATACTATGCAATTCCAAGAAGGTGACATTTCAGAAAAGGCAAAGCTATGGGAGACACAAAAAGAACGAATGAAAATAATAACAGCAACACTCAGTGGTTTCCAGAGGAGTAGGTGGAATATAGCACATGTTTCGGGCAGTGTGATTATTCAGGATGAAACTATAATGGCAGATACATGACATTTGTCTAAATTTATATCACGCACAGTATTGATGTGACCCTTAATCCAAACTGTAGACTTCAGGTAATAATGGTGTGCCAACATACCACCCTGGGGACTTGGATGTGGCTATGCATGTGGGGCAGGGGATTTAGAGCACCTCTGTGTATTTTTCATTCAGTTTTGATATGACTATAAAACTGCTATTAAAAATAACATATTGCCAGTTGTGGTGGTGCACGCCCATGTACAAGGTTAGAGACTTGCAAGAGTAGCAATTGATTCATCATAGTTCTCTAGATGTCCCTAGTTCAGCAGGTCAGAAGTAGGCAGGAAGTCTAGTGAGGGATAGCTGGGTTTGCTGCTCAGATGGACCCATAGTGGAAATCAAGGTGTAGTTATCCAAGCTTTTGTCTGGAGACTTGTGAGAAAATCAGCTTCTAAGCTCACTTGGGTATCTAGTAGGCTTGAGTGTTTACAATTACAAGCCTATGATTTCATCTCTTTACTTGCCAAGTGTGCCTGTTCTCAGTTCTGTGTAGGTTCTATAAACACTCCCTGGCCTGTGGTCCTTCATCCTCAGGCCTGCAGTGGTAAACTGGGTCTTTTCACATTCCACAGTTTGAATTCCCTCTGGTGTTGCCAGACAGAGGAGCGTCCAACTGTAAAGTTCCCTGGTCATTGGATTGTGTCTACCTTTCGTAGAGTCGCTTGAGCCATCTAACACAATTGAATTACAGCAGAACAGTCCACTCACCTAATACTACTGTGGGCCTTACTAGGCGTGTGTAGAGGTGGAGGGAGGAGGGAGCCATCTTAGAATGTCACTCACCACGGTACCGCTCCCCTTCTCTCAAGCCCTGTAATGAAGTCCTCCCCAGGGTACCATGGACAGCCTTGATTCCCTTGTCTCAAGTTGCCTTTGTCACAAGCCATTCTTTTAATCTTGTCACATCTCTCTCACAGCAGCCTCTCATGGCACAGTTCCCAAGTGCTCCTCAGGCTAGTCCCCAGGACTGTATCTGCTCCAAGTGAGGCCCTTGGAGATTCTTGGCCTGGAGCCAGTCCTGGGAGCATCAGTAGACGTTCTCCGAGGACAGTCTATGAACATTAAGACGTCTTACAGTTACTACAACAAAACCAACCGAACGAAAGGCAGCACAATTCCCATGCCTACAGCGCCTGCCGTCACTTGATGGAAATGCTTAAAATCTTGAGAGATGACGGCCCTCAACTCTGTCAAGAGACTAGAAATTAAGTTCTTGCAGTCTGTTGTTTGGACCCTGAATGAAAGAGAAAATGATGCCTAGCTCTCAGTTCTGGTTTTGTTCAGGCAGAATATAGCACTAGATAATCAAGCAGTTTTGCAGGCAGAGCCTGAGGGGTGGCATTGTGTCTTGCTCTAAATTATCTACTTGCCCATTTGTCATAGAACCTGGGTGGCCTGGTGAAAATACTATGTATAATTAAAGTAACACTTGCAAAATGCTTCTATTTGATCTCTAAAAATATATTTTTGATTTTCCGTTTAGAGCATCTTTTTACCTGTTCTTCGACAGTCATATATATATATATATATATGCATGTTGATCATATCCACCCCGACTTCCCACTGTCACTCTTTCAAACTCCCTCCAACAAGCCCTCCTTGTCCTCCATGTTTCCCCTTGACTTAACCAATCAGTGCTGCCTGCTGACTGGCTGATCTCGTTGGCTTTATCTTGTGTAGGTCTTGCGTAGGTAACCCCAGCTGCGTGAGCTCCTGGATGTGGCAGACGTGTTCTGACAAGAGGGCAGACTTTCACAGCACACTCCTCTCCACCCTCCCATTCTTACAGCCTGTGTGACTCCTCTTGCAGCTTATGGACCTGTGGGGCTCTATAGAGCTTCTTCATTTATTCCTAGTTTTGGTTGCTCTTCTCCCAACAGTGTATCTCTTGATTTGTGGTTTCACAGATATAGTCAGCTTTTTTCTCTTCTGTATCTGTGTAGCTGATAGTACATTTTGTTGTTTCAGATAGTTGAAAACCTGCCTTATTCCCTCTAATGAAACACATTGATCATTTTATGTCGCTGAGAAACAAAGCTGAGTCAGGCTTAGGACTTGGTTTCGAGGTTTACTGATCTCAAAAGCTGGGTATAGTAGTTTATAATTTTAATCCCAGCATTGGTGAGGCAGAGGCAGGAGGATCACAGTAGGTTCTAGGCCCAGCCTGGGCTATATCATGAGTTTCAGGACAGCTAGAGAGTGGAGACCCTATCTCAAAATAAACCCAGACAATAATGTTGGTGATGGTTGGTGATGATGGTGATGTTGGCTAAGATGAGGGTATTATCAGGACCAGGCTTCCCTCTTCCTTTTTTATACTATTTTTTTGAGAAGACTTATTCATTTCTATCTCTTGCTTGGATGGGTGTCTGCTTACATGTATTTCTGTGTACCACATGCATGCTCGATGACAGAGGTTAGAAGAGAGTGTCAGATCACCTGTGACTGGAGTTACAGGTGCCTGTGATCTACCACATTGGTGCTAGGATTGAGCCTGGGCCACTGGGCCACCTGAAGAAGGACACAGGCAGGGGAACAGAAAATGTGGCTTGTTTGAAATCAGTATAGAAAGTCATGGAGAGGCATAAGATACCTGAGGAATAAATGGCCTTATATACAAGGCACTAAATACAATGCAATTTCTGTGCTTTAGGAGTATCAGTAAAGTTTTTTGCTTAATATTTTTTTGAATTTATTTATTTGTGCACATGACTGTGGAGGCCACACAACTACTTTTGGGAGTCAGTTTTCTCTTCCCAGAGTATGAGTTCTGAAGATTGAACTCAGGTCTTCAGATTTGGTGCCCAGCACTTGACTCACTGAGCTGTTTCCTGGCCCTTTTTAGAATTCTAAAAGGAAGCTTTGGCATGTCATCGTGTCACCGGTGGCCACATAAGCTATTCTGGCCTTTGTGTACTTCTTAGTTTACACATCTTTTGCACTTAGACCAAAGCTTAAAGAGCTTTGTGATCAGCATGGACTGTTCACTGCTTTCCCTAATTCTGGGAGACACCATTTTGTTTGCTGAAATAATTTCTCATTCCCCTAATAAATCACAGAGATGGTGATGGTTATGGTTATGGTTATCTGTAAGTTTGACAGAATCTAGACCCACCTGAGAGATGGGCTCTGGGAATGTCTGGAATGAACTCTTACATCAACTGGTGTGGGAAGACCAGCCCATGGTGAGTGATACCTGTTCCCTGGTCGGGATTCTGTAAAGATGGAGCACTAGGAGCCACAGTGCTTTCCTCCCTCTCTGCATCCAGATAGTGGATGTGACCTCACCATATGCTTTCGGGTCCTGCAGCGTGGACTTCCTGCTATAAAGGACTGTACCTTTAACTGTGGGCTGAAGTAAACCCTTTCTTCCTTAAGTCATCATTTTGCTCTTTGTCAGTTTTTTTTTTAACCATAGCAATGGAAAATAAACTAAGAGATGGTGTCCACAAAGTAGCAGGGGGCTTCTGCTGCCAGGGTTGCCATTGTTTGGTCACTGGAGACAAAGAGCAGACAGCAGAATGCTCCCAGGAAGGACAGTGCAGCAGTCACTAGCAAACAGAGCAAAGGAGAGCAGCCACCATCACAAATAACTGAGTATTCTCAAAACATCTCCATAGCGTAATTGTAATTCTGAAGAATCCTGTCCAATAAGCAGAAAAAGCAGTGATGTGTCTTGAATAAGCTAGTTCCCAAAGTGGCATATACCTTCCATGCTCTGGAGATGGAAGATAAGATCCATCTCTTCTCCCAGGGTTCTCATAATCCAGAGATGGAAATGCTACAGCTGCGGAGGGTGGGTAATTCCATAAAGAAGTTTGGCCAGAGCTGGAGGTGGAGTGGGAACAGTTGTGACAGCAGGACTCTGTCTCTGTCTCTCTCTCCCTCCGTCCCCTTCCTTCCCTTTCCCCCTCTCTTCTTCTCTGTCTCCCCCTCCTCCTCTGATTAGCACACATCCAGAAACCTTTAACTGCTGCTGAGAACAAAAAGGCCATTTTATCCTTTCAAACATGTCTGTAAATTCAAATGTTAAAAAAAAATCAAAGTAGTTTCATCTGCATTCTTTAGAGAGCTTTTGAAGTCAGGACGTGTTCTCAAATACGTGGGCTTTGCTGTGGTTATGTTTTTCCATAAATGGTATTAATTCTTTCATTCTTCTTCCTCATGCCCAGTGTCCTCATTAGGTTACAGGATCCTAGGCAGGTTGACAGCTTCTGCAGACACGTAGCAGGTAAGAGAAGACTGTGACCTCCTGCCACAGGATCAAGGGCACATGTTGGATGTGAGAAGACAGTTTCTCAACACTTCGTCATCAGTTCTTTGGGCTTCCTATTCAATACTTTTTGAAAATCTTATCAAAATGTATCTCGCCCTTTTCCTCCAGCAGGGTAGTTTGTCAGGGTTACCATCACAACTATTTTGCCCTGTGCACTGAAATGATCAGAGATTCCATTTGCTGAGATCATATGTAGACAGCAGTGCTCTCTGCCTTATTATCCGATGATTACAGAATGCCCTTCAATAATTCTTTAAGCTCTCAAATGCCTTGGAAATAATATGCTGGAATATTACTGAGCTGTGACTGCGGCACCATTTGTGCTCAATATGACAGCGCACAAATGATATTCCTCTATAAAAGTTCAAACTACATTAATCTTTTAGGGGGCTCATTGACTAGGAAGATGGCTGAGATATAAAATAAAGACACCGAAGGCTCACTGAGGAGCACTTTTCTGGCCAGAATTCCTAAGAACAAGCATAAGATAAGGTCCACAAGTTAACCCTTTATGATAAAGTTATGAGCAAGTGAACCCAATCCCAGAGGAGAGGTGGAAAAGATGAAACATGCCATTAATAGAGGAGATGGTGAGCTTCCAGGCCCGAGACATTCCAAGTGTAAGTGGCCAATAGCCGACACAAACAACATCGCAGACGTTGAGAAACTGAATGATAAATGGGGGCATTGCCAAGCTGGTGTTTATGGTTCTGGCCTCCACCTACTTTGCTGTTCGGAAGAGTGGCAGAGTTGCCAGATAGCCTTTCCTAATGTCCTTCCCCACCTCCAGATTTCCCCTTATGTTGGGGACAAGTCAAGAGCAGTTGCACGGTGAATGCCTTCTTCTTTCCCTGGGGCCTGTAGACACAGCAGGGTGTAGGTAGGGCACTAGCGTCCGTCAAGGGGCACGAGTTCTGGCTGGCGATGTGGTTCAAGAGGTGAAGGCACTTGCTGTCAAGCTTGGGGACCTTTGCACCTGTGCTCCCCAAAGAAGTAAAGGAATAAATAAATTCAATCAAAGAGGTAAGAAACTAGGCGAGGAAATCTAACTTCAATCTAAACAGCTGATACTATTTAGCTTGTTTAGTTTTTATAAATATGTTAAATGCGAAAAGTATTGCTTGTTTTTAAACAAATTATAGAAGTAATAAGCATTGAATGTATAAAATATGTAATGAAATAGAAAAACACAAGTGGTGAAGGAGACGGCTTAGTAGGTAAAGCGCTGGCCGTGCATGTGTGAGAACCCAGGTTCTGATCCCAGCACTCACATAAATATCTAGGCATGGCGGCCTGCACTTGTAACCCAGGTGGCCAGCGAGCTCAGCAGTCAATGAGCTCCAGGTGCAGTGAGCCGCTCGCTTCAGAGAATAACGTGGATATTGACTGAGGAAGACACCTGATATCCCGATGCTTCTGACCTCCACACATACACGCACAGAGTCCAACATCTGATGTGTATCTTAGGGTTTTCCTCTCTAGAGAAAGACAGCGTCCTTTTAGAGCTCACTCTTTTCTCCCTCAGTAACATAGTGCATGTCCCTGTCCTGGTCACTGCTCTATTGCTGTGAAGGCAGCTTATATGAGAAAGAATTTAATTGGGGGCTGGCTTACAGCTTCAGAATGTTATTCTATTATCATCATGGTGGACAGTGCAGTAGTAGGCAGGTAGGCATGGTGCTGGAGAAGGAGCTGAGAGCTTTATACACTGATCTTTGGGTTGGGGGATACTTATGAGCCTATGGGGACCATTCTCGTTCAAACCACCACAGTCCTCATGTCAGTAAACAGGTGGTCAAGGTCCCTATAAATGAGATTATTATTAACAGTTAAATTATAGACACTGATTTTATTTATTACTGATACAATATTTAAAAAACCAAATAGTATAAAAAGTTATTTATGAAAATGAAAACTAAAAACCCGACCTGAAATCTTTTTTCCTCTTTTTAAAATTGTTTTTATTGATATATATTTTTTCTCTGCTCCCCTCCCTTCTTCCACCTTCTGCTTCTACCCTCTTCCATGATAGCTATGCTCCCAATTTACTCAGGAGATCTTGTCTTTTTCTACTTCCCATTTAGATTAGATCCAACCTGAAGTCTTAACACCTGGAAATAATAACCAACAATAATTTGGAGAGCAGACTATGATAAGTCCAACAGCAGGGTGATCAGCGTTTTCTCCCAACCCTATAAAGCTAACAGCTCTTGAGTCCCTCTGAGAGTTCTGGAGTCAAAGAGGCTAATTTGAAAGCCAGTGGAACAGAAGACAGATTAGTCATATTTCAGCAATTTTTACCAGAATTAAGGGTGCAAAGCAAAAAGAGTTACAGAGAACCGGTGAAGGAAAACTCACATGATGCATCCATGGACAGACGATGGTGGAGGCAGGGAAGGGCTAGACTTGCATTTCTGACTTGAGTCCTGCTGTGGGATACTGAAGAGCCAGACTGGACCCTCCACATCAGTGGGCAAATTCCTCTTGTTCTGGAGCATAAAGAGGCTGTGTCTCCATGGAGTATGCCTCAATTACTCAGAAACTAACTCTAGGTTGGTCTCTAGGGTAACAATGTTGAGAGGAGCAGTTCCCAGGTCTATTTATCTCATTGAGAGGGTTGGATAAACTTCTCACAGGTCCTTATTATCAAGGGAGCTGTTTGCTGTTCACAAGGCCAAGCCCATGTTTTGTTTCCTCTGGGGACATTACCCAAAGCAGCTGCTAAAAGCATAGGTCATGCTCTTGTCCCTCTCCGCTCCTAGAATCTGAACCCCAAGCAAACTGCAGTTCTTTATACATTGCCCAATTGAGGATACTTTGTTATAGTAACAAGAGCAGTAACCACAAATACATGAAGGCTCAAACATACTCCTGGCTTTGGGCTTTTGTCCTCTGTGTTTTTCTTCTTCCTTGAATGTTTTCTCCTAGAGCATTTACTTGGTCAACTTCTTTCTCTTTTCTACATCTGATAAGGCTTGACCTCTGTGAAGACTGTGTGTGTGTACGTGTGCGTGTGTGCACGTGTGTATGTCTGTGAAACTGAAGTTACAGGGCGTCTTGAGATGTAGGGGCTAGAAACTGCCCTATGCAAGAGCAGTAGGGACTTTAAACCAGGAAAACATTTTCAGTCAGGGCAGATGATTTAGTGCGGTAACACTGTAACCTTCTCACACAGTGGTATTGATCTTCCTGATCTTCTTTACTATCCCCCCCCCCCCACAGCATTCACCACCTACCCACTGCCTTTACTACTGTTTCCTGCTGGTGTGTCTCTCTTGGTAGAATGTAAACTCTTGAGGGCAGGAAGTTTTCAGCTGGGTCCCTGAATATGTACAGTAGTGCCTGCTGTGCAAATTGCTACTCAATGGACATATGTTTAGTTTATTATTTGAATACTATTGGAGATTATGTTGACCTGGACAAAGAGAAGAGAAAAGATTCAAGAGCTACAGCAGAATCTGAAAGAATCAGAAACAGACAGAAACATCTGTACGATACTGTGTGGAAATGATCCCATCTTTTCATTATTGATTTGTCCTGTTGATTATTTTTAAATTTTTGTTTTGGTCTCCAATAACACATAGACATAGCTTACTTATTTGGAAAAGTATCATACAACTAGGCCAAAAGAGTCCATTATTTTTAAGTCTAATATATATTGAATACTCAGAGTCAGAACCAATTGACCTATTGATTTAGAGGACAAGACAGAAAATCCATTTATTTGCCGAGTTCTTAGTTTCCGTGTTAGAAGAATCTCCATGGTATCGATTAGCTGCTTCTGCCTACCACTGCTGTGCCTCAGGATGCAGAGTTTTTAAGTAAAGATTAATGTCAAATGTGACTTTTAGGTTCTAATTAATGCAATGATCACCGAAACCAATATCGTAAATAAAGATTTTCTATCACACAGCCTTATGGGAGAAGATGTTGACTTTGCCTGTTAGCCTTACATCTTGTGATGAAGTCATTTTCTTGTCCCCTAGTCATTTCTGTTTGCCTCTGAGTCTTGCCCATGCCACTGAGATGGGGAAGGAGCATGCCTGTCTAGATGCTTCATTCTCAGTTGCGTGCTTCATGATGGGTAAATATTTTGTAGCTTATTTTCTGGCAAACATTTGAAAAGAATGGACTCGGTTTTCATACCGCAGGTTCTCCTTCCCTCCCCTCGAGGAAACCCCACATCTTGCGTTTGAATGCTCTCAAAGTGATAAGTAGATCAAGCCCCAATGACATAACTCTCCTAGAGGGATGGAACCCATGTAACTGGAGCCCCATGGGGCACAGCAGTCACTCTCTGTGCTGTTCTGTTTTAAATTTTTACGTAGATTTAATCATTTGGAACTTTTATTTACTTTTATCAGAAAATATAAATCCAGCCAATCAGTTAAAACACTCTCCTCTTTTCAGAATATACTCAGATTTGTTAAGGAAAGAAGAAGGAGCTCCCAGGGAGGAATACCCTTTCCACCTTTTTTTTTTCTCCTTGAGTCTCAAGCCTAGTCTGGCCTCAGACTTGCTAGTTGTTGGAGCTGGTCTCAAATTCCTAATCCTATGGCCTCTACTTCTTAAGTTCTGGGATTCTAGGCATTTGTTTGAGGTAGAGCTAGGAATCAAGGGCTTCCTGTATGATGGCAACTCTACCCTTATCAATTTGGGTTTCTTTGCTTAAAACATGGGACATCACTGGTGTAGGAGGTGCTTCTTCATTTTGTCTTGCTTTCATTGGTTGAATAAAGAAAACTGTCTTGGCCTTTTGATAGGGCAGAAATCAGATAGGCAGAGTAGACAGGATGAAATGCTGGGAGGAAGGGAAGGGTGACAGACGCCATGCTGCTCCTGCCCAAGATGGACACTGGTTAGACTCAGGGCGGTAAGCCACGACCCCGTGGTGACATACAGATTATTAAAAATGGGTTAGTTTAAGATGTGAGAGTTAGCCAATAAGAGGCTAAAACTAGGGCCAGGCAGAGTTTAAATGAATACAGTTTCTGTGTAATCATTTCGGGGGTTAAGTTAGCCAAGCGCTGGAAACACAGACCGCCTGCTCCAGGAGCTGGGTGGCGGGACACAACCGCCCTCCTGCAACACATCACCCATTATTTATTGTCACTGCTTGCTTATAGCCTGTCCACATAATAAAACCTTTGTCCACAGCCAGCTTCTCAAATTGTAGGTTTTTATTTCACATGAAGTCCCATAACTGAACATGGGAGTTGAAAATAATTGGCAATTACAAATATTTCCTAAACATACAGAAGTCAAATACTAGTACCAGATCCAATGTGTAGCGAATCACAGGCTTTCTGGTGGTGCTTCCTTGTCACACAACTTCCTGCAACCTTGGCTCCGAACCTGTGATGTGTTTGTGTTTTCACTGAGCTTGCCACCTTGGCAGCCAAAGCCAGCGACATTGCCTGAAAACCTCAGCTCAGATCCTTAATTCAGACACTTAATGTGATGAGTTTTAGTGTTTTTACTGTATGTACAAAGTGTTCTGTGCTTCCGTAAATATAAGGGCTTAATTTTGAAAAACATACACTTGTAATGTTACCCTAATGTCCCTTCTTATCACTATGTATAAAATTAGAATGTCTCTGGAGTGTTTTGTGCTATAAAGTTTGATTTTAAGAATTGTTTTTTGAGTCACTAAACTTGCCTTTCATAAAAAACCTCATTCATTGAATTTTGGCTTAGGATTAGGACAAAATTTCCAAGAATTTTTGTAATCGCCTTGTCCTGGTTAGTTTTTTTTTTTTGTCAACTTACCATGAACCTTGGGGAATCTTAACAGAAATGCCTCCATTAGATTGGCCTAAAGCAAGTCTGCGGAGACATTTTATTGATTAATGATGCACTTGGGAGGGCCCAGCTCATTGTGGATGGTGCCACCTTTTGGCAGGTGGTTCTAGATGGTATAAGAAAGCAGACTGAGCAAGCCAAGTAGAGCGAGCCAGTGAACAGCACTCCTCCATGGCTTCTGCTTCAGCTCCTGCCCCAGGTGCTTGATTGAGTTCCTGCCCCAACCTACTTCAATGAGAGATTGAACTTGAGAGTTATAAGATATAATAAATCCATTCTTCCCCATATTACTTTGGTCATGATGTTTATCACAGCAAAGATGACAAACTAATACAAACCCTAACCATGCATGGCCACTCTGGTGACGGTCAGGTGAAATGTCCGAAATCAGGTCTTGATCAATTAGAGGGCAATCTATCTGTCATATTCTTTCAAGTAAGGGGCAAAGGTCACAAATGTATCAAATATGTAATCACCTCTTATGATACCTTCCGGTGGTGGAGCAGGGAGTGGGACTCGGCTCCTGTGGGGAGATGACCGCCTCAGCCAGTCGCTGGCACAGTTCTCCTTTGTATTGAGCTCTGGGGGCTTCAGCTTTCTCTTTGTGACCATGGACAGTACTCCTTGCTGCCACTCCTTCAGTGGACTCTCACGAACCATTCCAGACCTTGGTCATCCTCACTCTTCCCTCCTGAGACCCAAGAAATCCCTCTCTGTCCCATCACTTGAAAAATGATCCTGCAAGTGATTGTATGTATCAATGTGTATATACTAAGAGCTCTGGGAGACTGAACATGTTTAAGTGACAGTGTGGGACGCAAGTTGCTGGTTTCCAGGCTTGCTAAAGTGTCAAGCTGAGGTCAGTAGGAAACTCTAACTTGATCATGAGTTTCTTAGAAGTGAAGGAAAGGTGGTTCTTGGTCACATACCACATATATCGTATAAAGGAATTGGCTTCATGTGTCAAGGAGTAAATCTCTTGGAGTAATAGGATATTCTTTCATTGTGAGAATTAGCTTTCAAGACCAGGTCTAAAGTGTCCTTAAGGTATGGGCTAAGGTGTTTGAGGGCTGGAGCTAGGATTCTCAGAATCCACATGAATGCTAGGTGGGAGTGGCAGCCCACCTGTGATTCACACCAGGTGGGAGTGGCAGCCCACCTGTGATTCACACCACAGTAGTTTCATCTTCAGACTAAAGAAGAAAATCCTCAGTCTGGGTCACAAAGGTAGCCATGACAGCAAGCTCTGGGTTTGATTAAGATAACCTACTTCATTGAGTAAGGTGGAAGGCTAGTTTGGAATGGTTCTCGACATTAACCTTTGGCCTCCACAAGCATGCAGGTTTTGGTGAAGGCCTCTGCCTATACGTGTCCATCTACATGAAAAATGGTAAAAGAAAAACAAAGATTTGAAAATTTGAAATTACAGAGGTGAATCCTTTTGAGATGTTGTCAGTTTGGTCACCAGAGCTCATCATATAGTTTTTCTAGTGGGGACACTTAGTTTTAAATAGATGTTGACTTTTGGGCAATGGACTTCCTTTTCACACAGACATTTTGAAACTCGCTCCCTCTGAAACTGACGATACATCTCTAAATGTAAGAAAACCGTCCATGTTCCCCCTCTCTCTTACAAGACAAGTACATATCGGTCTCACTCTTTGTAATCAAATTGTTTAAGAGCCAGATTCGGCATTGGCAAGGCTGTGATCTGGCTCCATGTCACATAAGCAGCAACAAACTGCTCTGACTGGCAGGTTGAAATTATCTTAAATACTTCAAAATAGTCCTCTGTTTTATGACCGGGTAAATTCTTCTTAACAGCCTTTTTTCATCTGTAGTATTTCATAGAAATGTAACTTAAAATGCAAACATCTCAGCCCATTAAGGTAGGACTGCCCATTGACAGGGCAAAATAATCACTTTCTTTAATCTTCAAAGCGGCTGTTCCCAGACATTAATTGCCATGTCAGTTACTGTCCTTGGAACAGTACCACTGGACAAAGACACACATTTTAATTTGTTTGTAGTGTCTGGTCCTATTATGCTTGATAGCCAGCCATTGTCTTCAGAAGTCTCAGCGGCAGTGGGTGGCTGGCATTGTGTGAAGTGCGATGGCTTCAAATGCGACACTTGGAGGATAATTGCATCGGTGCAGTGCTCCTTTGAAACAGAAGGCTTTCTCAGCTGAATTTACCAGCTTTTCAGTGAGAGCGCAGAACTCAGCACAGTTTCCTGGGTGTGGATGTGGTTGCTTCTGAAGTTAGGTGACGGGGTGGGGAGCTCTGTGGCACTAGCTGGCTGGCCTTTGCAATTCACTGACAATTTCTAAGGACATAACTGGTAATGTATATATTGCCTTGTCAGCATATTTCCCTCCCATTTCTCTTCATTACAGTTTTCAACATCATTCCCAAAAGCAAAGACGTTATTTCTCAAGAAAATGTTGTTCCAGTTGTCCTCATATAAGAAAATGTAAGAGGGATAAACTCATACTTACTTGAACTTAAAGAAAATGCCGCAGAATCTAATCACTGCTGAATGGATATGTATTTCATACCTTTTGTTATGTAATTGCAGAATGGCTATTCTTTTCCAGCCTGTGGGCTAGACTCTAGGGACACGAATCAAGCAAAGCATCTCCCTGCCCTAGAGCCCCAGAAGCTGGCAGGGGAAAGTTTTCCTGAAGGTGAGTTACGATGCAGCTGCAGCCAGTTAGGAATACCTCTGGGAATGTTGCCTACACCTGGGCTGCCTGCTGCTAATCGGCTCCCCTCGGAAAGTTTGAGGATTGCATTAGTGACAGTTTCCCTCACTCAGAGTTCACACCTAGGAAACACTGACTGTCTCTTGACCCTACGGATCAGGGACATTTAGCCCCAGAAGTCCAGAGACTTATCATGAGAAGTGGAAATTTGTGACCCCCTCCACTCCACCAGTCCCTTCAGACAGTTTAGTAAAAGCAGTCACTTCAGTGATCAGAAGATTTTATGATTTCTAAGATAAACATGAAAGAAAAGCAAAAATATTTGGATCCTTCAAGGGAGATAGGTTGGCTGTTCCGTGACCAGGGACTTTAGAGAGTCATTTGGTGGAGGAAGTTTCAGCAAAGGACACTCTTGGAAGGCCTTAGTGCACTCAATAGAAAGAGGAGGGATAAACAGAGGGGTGGAGGATTGACCTGAATGTGCCAGCTGAGGTTTAGCAGAAGCACACCTTGGGTGCAGTTCTCCTTCAAAGTTAATGGAGTGTTAACTGAGGGAAGAGTGTGTGCGCGTGTGTGTGTGTGTGCGCACGTGTGTTCTTGATCATGGCTTCTGCAAACCAAGTCACTGAGGTATCAGAAAAGACGTGGGAGAGAGAGCCCTTGACATGGGCCCTGCAGAAAAACTCAGTGAGGACAGGTCTGCCCAGAGGTTGATCTTAACAGAAACAGAACGTTTCTAGTCTGGTTAAGTTAATGCAGCTTTATGTAGGTTGGTAAGAAGTAAGTGTTACTGACAGAATTGATGTTCTGGAAGTTGTCGCAGGGCTGTCCAGAGATGACAGGGAGCTTTTGTGATGGAGCTAACAGGTGACTGTAGCTGACGGATGGGACAGGGTCTGGATACAAAAGACAGCTTTGAGAAAAGCTTAAGCACCTGAAAACAGACTGATGGAAATGCCTGCAATCTCTCTTTGCACTGGTCCTCTTGGCGGAGCCTTATCCCAGCAGTGAAATGAATATGAAATGTCTTCTTTGTTTGAAAAGTAATGGTTGAACTTTCATAAACTATTTTAGCATGCATTAATCATGTGTGATAGAAATGTTAGGCTTCTGTCTAGCATTTTCATACATGTGTATAATGTCTTTTGGTCGTTTCCACTCCCGTCACCCTCTTGTTCCCTTCCATTCCTGCTCATCGTACCTTGCCCCAACAAGTCTCTGTCCCTTTTGGGGATGACCCATGAGTTTAATTAGGATTGCTTACAGGAACTCAGGTGAAGGATGATTTATAGGCTCATGGGCAATTTATCAGTGGAGAAAATGTCTCTCTTTGCCCTCAGCTACACACAGCTGCTATTCAGGAGGTTGCGCCTGACAAATCCCTCCCATCTTGTGAGTCTTGTCAGGTAATCAGAGCTGCCGTGGAGTCAAGAGTACAGAGAAGTCAGACCTGGAAGATGGAATTACACAGCAGGCTACACCTTCTTCTGGCTCTGAGTTCTTCCTTCCCATTTTCATAACACCGTCTGATCTTAGAGGAGGGCGATACAGTGTGGTTGCCCACAGGAGTGGACCCATTCCACCTTGACTAAAGGTCAGAGTTCAGGCCTATTCCTGCTCCTTCAAGGTGATATGACAGGAGCTTTGACCTAAGGTGTCGCTACAAACAGGATGTTTTTTTCCTAAGGTCTAATTACATGCTGTTTTGGGTATTAAGAAGGTAATTACTTTGTCAGTTTTTTTGGATCTTGATAAAGAAGACTTTTGCTTCCCCCCTCTGTTTTTGATTGGGGTTTATAAAGGCTATGAGAAATAAATGTGAGGTGAACCTCTGCATTTACTGAGTGCCCCGTGACTATCTATTGTCTCTTGTCTATTTCTTTCTCAATCCTCACTCATCCCCGCAAGCGCAGATGGATATGTCGGGTTGGACCTGACAATACAGGTGTTCCCTTATGGCTGAGCATTCAACAGTCACTCATCCTCAGCACTTTGACAATGGAATGGCAGAACTTTTAATCCTGTATAGCATTCTGTTTCTCATCCAGGTAATCAAGGTCCATCAACTTTATGGTGCCGGGGTGATCAATAAACAGCTGCCCAATTAGTCCCTTAACCACAGTAGCTCTTTGTCCTAAGGTCCCAGGATCTTAGCTGAGCAGGCTGTTGTTAAATGCAAGATTGAGGGTGGAGAGATTTAATTCAATTGAAAATTTCCCAGGTACTCTTCTACCAGTAGACAATTACTTCCTAGGGCCTTACTTCCAAAGAGAACTTTCGTAGTCATGATTTTGTTAGGTTTTCATGGAAACTTTCACAGTTTATATCTAGACTGTTTCCCCAAAGCCCATGTGGAAAAGGCTTAGTGACTACCTTGGTGTTTTTAGGAACATCTGGAGACATTAAGAGGCCAAGCATAGTGGGACTCCCCCCCATCTGTTCCTTCTCTGTCATTTGCTTCCTGACCAGGAGGTAAACAGCTTTGTTCTCCTTCACACCCGTCAGGGCCAGTTTTTCATGCTGGAAACCAGAACACATCCTTTCTCCAGCTTATCTCAAGCACGTGTGACTCTGAGGGAAAGCTACTAACCCATAACCTAGCGGCCCTTGTCAAAATCTCTTCTTCCCAGAGGCTGGCCACAGAGGCCCAAAGTACGGATAACGGCAGTGGGAGAGAAGGTAGAATAGCTGGAGCAGAAAGTCTATATCTAAGGCTCCAGGAAGGGAAGTTGGGAAGGAGCAGCTGGGGGGGGGGGTCACGAATGAACTAAATGAACCTGTCAACTGATGCTGAGTTCAGAAAGGTGGCAGGGAATCTTGGAAGGACAGAGGTGTAGACAGCATTCTGAGCGGAAGAGCCCACCTATGAATGGACAGAGCTGTGAGGATCGGAGGACTGTTCAGTTAGTAGGCAAGGGACTCCTGGGCCTCGTGGGCAGTTGAGACTGGAGAGATTTTACATTCTCACAGGAGTGAGTAAAACTGAAGTTTGCCTTGGCTCTGGAAGATCCCACGCCAAAGCTGCTTTCAATGTTAGAGGACCTTTTAAGATATAGAGCTCATGGATGAAATTCTAAAAAAGGCATCTCTAAGTTCTCAAAGTACAATTTTGCAAGTATTTAAATATAAGATTTTTAATTACACAGTTACCATGTTTGTGTCTTTTAAGTAAAATGTGCTTATAAATTTCATTTGTGAGCCTTAGATAATATGTTGTAATTGGAACTGTATGAATATAAAAATTCAAGTTAATAATGTATATGCAAATTTATTTAATTAGTGTATTCATATATCCTCTTCATTTTTTACATTTTCTCTTAAAGTCTGCTTTTTTTTCCCTTTAAACAACAACAACAAACCCCAGGGTTTTACTATGTAGCTCTGGCTCTCCTGGAACTCACAGAGATTTACCTGCCTCTCTGCCTACTGAGTGATTTCATAAAGGCATGCCACCACGCCTGACACAAAACCTGTCTTTACACAGAGCAGCTGAGGCTTTTGAAAAATCTCAAGTTGCATTTAGGGAACAGATGTAGAAATCTGAAGAAGGTCGAGGGGACGCTCTTGGACGTGAACATGTGATTGTAGCAGTTTGTACACATTTATCTCAATAAACTTGAAATGTAATTTTCTTGGGGCCAGTGACCAAGTAAAGGTGTTTACTGCACCAGTCTGTCTACCTAGATCGGATCCTCAGATCCCTCCTAAGGGTGGAGGGAGAGGACCAGCTCCACAGTGTGGTCCTCTAATCTCCTGTGGACTGGGCACCCACCCACGTGAGACATACACATTTAAATCAATACACAAATAAGAACCATTTACAAATACAATTAAAATCAAAACATTCTTGTGAACCTTTTGAAGACAGTACTCCTGTGTCTTTGGCCATAGTCCATACTTTATTGGTAATAGTCACCCACTCAGAAAATGTTCCTTCTGCGTGTGGCGTTGTTCTTCCTCATAAGGTACCAATGACAAAGTTGGTGTTTTCTAAAGTTCACCATTGGCAACCAGTGAGTGTATTGGGCTTACTTATGGAGCACGGTTGAGGGGTTACAGGCAGGTGCATGGGTGACCATAACGTACCAGCCTTGGAAAGCCTATAGCCAACATGGATGATGACTTACTCATAGCCACATAAACGGAGTCCCTCTTAGTCTGTCTTCTTCAGCCTATCTGCTCTAGCCTCTCCCTGAGAACCCCACGGCCATGTGTGTTTAGGACATAGTTGCATATACATGGCTAAGAGGAATAGCTGGTTACTCAGCTGAGGTCACCAATGATCCTTCCCAACCCCTCCTTTTATGAGTCAACAGTTATATGGCAACAGTTAGCATGCTCTGTCATGATAGATGCTTGCCCGCAGACACAACTGATAGGTAGACATAGTGGCTTTTGGCTCTGGAAGCCAAACTCTTTACTACACAGATACTCTTTATTTTTTCTTTTTTCTTTTATTGATATTTATTGAGCTCTACATTTTTCTCTGCTCTCCTCCCTGCCTCTCCCCTCCCCTCTTCAACCCTCCCCCAATATCCCTATTCTCCCAATTTACTCAGGAGATCTTGTCTTTTTATACTTTCCCATGTATATTAGGTCTATGTAAGTCTCTCTTAGTTTCCATATTGTTGTCTAAGTTCTCTGCAATTATG
>JAQHUG010000015.1:6424010-6442998 GCA_028555095.1 Dicrostonyx torquatus
AAAAAAAAAAAATTTCACAGTTTCTGCCCATCTCACCTGATTTAGAAGCAACTTCTATTCTTTTAGGAGAGGTCATTTCGGTACCTTATCCATTTGACCTGAAGCTGTGTACATTACACAAAAATTTCTGTTTTAGCCATGGTAATAAATGAACACAAGTGAAGTTTTACAATGCCAAAATATTACTTTGTGGTTCTGAAGGCTGGAAGTCTAACACAGGTCTTATTGGACTAAAATCAAGTACTAGCCTGTTCACAGGGTGGATGGAAAAATGCTCCCTTGTCCCCTCAAGGTTTTGAGGGCAACTTCCCTTCCTTAGTTTTCAGCCCCCTTCTTCTGTCTTCAGAGCCAACCCCAGGTCTGAGTCCTTAGTACATCACATTGACCACTTGATCACCTCTCTAATTGCCCCTCTGACCACCCGGATCACCCCTCTGACCACATGATCACCCCTATGACCCCCTGATCACACCTCTGACCACCAAGTTATCCTTAAAAAGTTTCTATTTTAAGGTTGGTTTACCAGAAACCTTAACCCAAACTATAATCTTAGTTATCTTTTGTTGGTCCAACACATACATTCCCAGGTTCATGGTACCAGGCCAGAGCAATTCCTGGATTTTATTGCTTAAAAACTCATACAAATTTGTTATTTTTCCTTATTGTAGACTTGCTCAGATTTTCTACTTCCCCCTGAGTCAATTTTGGCACTTTGATTATTGCTGGGAGTTTGCCTTCTTTTCTCCACAGTCTCTATCATGTCCTTTCTCTTATCACTCTGGGTTTTCTAGTTTTTCTTTACTTTTCTGTTTTTGAGAGGCAGGGTCCCATGGAGCACAGATGACAAAGTTGCCATTAGTTAAGAATTACCTTGAACTTCTAATTCTCCTGCTTTTGGCTCCCAAGCACTAGGATTATGGGTGTGAGCTACCATGTCTAGTTTCCTAGTTTCTCTTTAAACCTTTTGTGTTTATGGTTAGGATATGTGAACATATGTGAGAGTGTGAGGATCAAGGCGCCCATCCCATAACACATGTGTGGCAATCAGAGGACAACAAGTGAGCATGGCCCCTCACCACCTTCTTTGGGACTGGCTCTTTCATCTCAACTCAGTTGGTCAGGCTGGCTCTCCCTTCTGGAAGTGCCCTGTGTGCTCTGGGATGCCGCTGTGCCTGATGGATCTAGGGATCTGAGTTCAGGAGGTCAGGCATGGAGAGGAGGTGCTTTACCCATTGACCCGTCTTCTCAGTCCACAATTTCCTAGATTTTTAGTATGAAAAATTAGGTGGTTAATTTGAGACCATTTCAAAGAATGTAGGGATTGATTCTCAGTTGTAGGCTGATCTCTGAGCATTGCCTCCAAGGCAGCTGTTTGTTTTATTATGTTGAGATTTTATTCTCATTAACTTTAGAGAATTTCCCATAATTTCCTTTTTGAGTTATTCTTTGCTTATTTGTGAACGTCTTGTGTAACTTTCACGTTTTTGTAAATATCTTAAGATTTCTTCTGTTAGTGATTTCAATATTATTCCTTTGTAAACAGGGAACATACTTAGCATGAAATCATCCTATTTAATGTGCTGGGACTTGTCTCGTCTGACACATGGACTCATACACATGTGTATTCTGCTCCCACTGGGTGAAGTGTTCTGCGTGTCAGTCTTATGCTATTGCTCCAGCCTCCAGTTTCATTGCTGATCTTCTATCATGTTGTTTGGGTCTCTGTTTTTACTATTCTGTTTTCTCCTTATGTTTTTATTTTATTTATCTTAAGGTTCTGCTAGGTATAAAGGTGTAGGTGTGTGTGTATTCATAAGTGTCTTGCTTGGTGGTTTGATATTTGTTCTTCACTATATGCTTTTGAGTTATTTCATTATTAGCTATTTTGGGAAAACACAATTAACATCTTAAAATAGTTCAGTTCAAGCTAGCATGGACTAATTTTAATAGTAAACAAAAGTTTACTCTAGTATTACTTGTCCTCATTTTCTGTCTTAGATACTTATTGCTATAAACACAACTCTGTGCATTATAATCTACCAATATAGTTTTATAATTACTGTTTTACTTATTTGTCTCCTAAATAAGGTCTAAGTAAAATATTTATAGATAAAATCCATACATACTACTTTTTAAATTTTGTAAATTTTTAATCTTTGATGATCTTTATTTATCCATGAGGATATAAATTACTATCTTGTTTCTTTTTAGTTCAGCATAAAATGTTACTAGTGACAAATTACCTGATTTTGTTTATGTGATGTTAAACAAAAGAAATTCTGGCACTTGTTAAAATGTAGAGCCAATGTTGCTGCAATAGGGACTCAACCTTATGATTTATTTATTTAAAAATTTATTTATTGTATATAGATTCAATGTCTATATACAAGAAGACAAAATTTACATAATTGTTACTTAACATAAGCTTGTATATGTTGATAAAAAGAATACATGACTGCATGTGCAAAGAAACGTGCATTCAATTGCATTTATTTTTATGTAAATATTCTTTGATAATTTCATAAATATATATATTGTTATCTTTGGTTCTACTGTCATGATGAAACCCCTGACCAACAACAGCAACTCAGAGAGGAAAAAGTTTATTTGACTTGCAGGTTTTAGTCCTTCATCAGCAGAAGCTAAGGCAAGAACTCAAGGCAGGAACTTAGAGGCAGGAACTGGAGCAGGGGCCATGAAGGAGTGCTGCTTACTGCCTTGCTCCCCATGGCTTACTCAGCCTACTTTTCTAAAGAACCCTGGCTCACTTGCTCAGTGGTGGAACCACCCACAGTGGGCCTGGCATCCCACTTTAATTATTAATCAAGAAAATGCCCACAAATTTGCTTAATCTGATGGGGCATGTTCTCAGTTGAGGTGTCTCTTCTCAGCTAACTCTGGGCTTGTGTTAAACTGACAAGAAAACAACCAACACAATTGTGTTTCTGGCAGTTCTATCACCTTCTCTTATATCCCTGCCAGTACCCTTTAAGCTTCCTTTACAGCAAGACTTGTCCAACTTTGATACCTGTTCTTTTTCCTCCATTGAGTTAATTGCATATGTTTGCATAGCCTGCATAGGGGGGCTATTTACAGCAACATAGCAACTTATCAGTGACTGCACTACTGGGAAAATGTCTCTCCTTTCTTCAGAATCCATTTAGCTACCACAGTTTATTGGTGAGGACTCGGGTCTCATGAGCTCTCCCCTAGAAGTAACAAAATTGCGACAGGTCTGTTGCAGGGGGTTAAAGAATGTAGTGGCAATGCCATACCTAGAAGACACTGTTTTTAGTACTCCTCCTGGCTTATAAACTTCTTGCTCTAAAATTCTTTCTTCTTCCTCTTCTATTATGTCCCCTGAGCCATGAAGACAGTGATAGAGGTTTCATATTTGAGACTGAATATCCCTCAGTCATCTATCTGATGCATTTTAAGCAATTTGATGGAGGCTGATGGCAGAACTAATAAAATAATATATAATGTAAGGATAAAAATAAATATCTAGAAAGTGGTTTGACAGCATGGCTAATTAGCATAAGGTTCTCTCTTATGGCTTATGCTTTCCCCAGTGTATGGGATTTTGACCAGTTTTGTAGTACCAGGCATGCATTACTCCCCCCTCTATGCTGGAATTTTGATCAGCTTGATCTTGTGCAGGTTTTGTTCATATAATCATAGCAACTATGATTAATGTCTGCAATTTTCATGGCCTGTCTAGAAGTCAGTATTTCATAACTTTCCCCTTGTCTATAGTTGCCAGCTCTTATATTCTTTCTTTCCCATCTCCTGAGAAATTCCTTGAGTCTTGGGTGGTGAGGGATGGTATCAATGACCCATTACACATGTCAGACAGTTATGTGTTTTTGCAGTAGTTACTTCCCACTGCAAAAGAAGTTTCTCTGACTGAAGTTGAGAGCTGCTTGGTAGAGGCATAAGTGTTCAGGCTGCAGTGTGACAGTGAGATCATTTAGTAAAACCCTGTAGGCTCCCAACTAGGGTCCATGATCTCGCCAATCATGGGCTTTTGATCAGGTTTTTAGTCCCAGGAATAAAGCCTTCCTGTTGAGTTACTTTGAGAACTATCTATCACGTCACCATTGCCCCAGGGTGCACATTTTGTCAGCATCGCAGCGTGCAGGGTCTAGTGCTGGGTAAGACTCCTCATGGCTAGCACTCTCTGGCCCTATGTAAGCTAGCCAGCAGGGAGAATTTCCTGGTGAGTTTGAGGTTGATCTATTTATGTCTTATATCTAGTGTGACCGATATTCAGCAACAGAGCTCTGGTGGCTAATCAAAAGTAATGGCAATTCTCATTATTTTTATAATTTCTATGTCTTGTCAATAATCTTGGTTTGGTGAGACTCTGTTTCATATTTTCCTTTGATAATGTATGGATTTTTTTAGTTCTTTGAGAATATTTATGATTGTGATTTAGCCTGGATTATCCCCAACATTTGGTCTTTCTTAGAGTCAGATTTCTATTATGGATGAGTTGTTTTTGTATGTTTTGTTTCCACTTTCTCATTCTTTGTATATCTATGTTTTTTTTTGTTGAAGTATAGGGTGCCCAACACTATAATATTGCAACTATAAACTTTACACTCCTCCCTAACATTCCCTTCTCCTTTGGAGTTTTTGTTCATGCTGCTTATTTGCTTATTTAATGACATTTATAGACCGATTTTGCAAAGTCCTTATAAAACCTAAAGTTTGCGTAACCGAAGATGTCTCTATTTGGTTAGTTTATTGATCAGCTAATGATTGGACAGAAACGTCGTAAATGCCTTAACCAATACAGCTCCATGCTTTTACCAAGTTAGTTCCCTGCTTCTCTCCCCGTGTGTGTGACAGATAATTTATAAGTTTTTTTTTTAGCCTTCATTTTCTACTTGAGTGGCACCTCAAGGTCATTCAGGGCAACGGTTGTGGTCCTGTGACTTTCAGGGCATCTGGAACAGCTTTTGTTGGGGACACACTCTACTTAAATAATTTTTTTTTGATTACAAGGATATTTAAGAAAATGTCAAAGCTCATATAGACACCTCACTGCTCAGTTTCCTTTAAATTTTAGGTTTACCTCTTGTCAGCCCTGTTTGAATTCTGCCTCGGATTCTAGGCCAGGGTGGCATTTCTAGCCAGCACTGTCTTTGCATTTTCCTGAGCTCAACAGACAGTGATACAGCTGGGGATAAAAGATGAGCAAATATATAAAGAGAAAATCTACAGACAAAAATATGAACACCAGAATGAAGACGGTAGAATTACTGAGAGTATTTTATATTCCTGTCCAAATTTTATGGCACTGGGAGCTAATTCAAAGTAATATGATTTGGATTTCGCCTCTTCTTCTTTTCTGTAGCTGTGACTTCTCAATTGGATTGAAGATGGTATCACTGACACATGGAGTTAAATCTGGTATCTCGACTTTAATAGGTAATTCAATATTACAATCAGTCAAATGAAAAGTTTTTGAAACTTTTAACAGTTTTTTTGCCTTCTTTGAAAGGGAAAGTATCAAGGTGGTTGCTTTCTTTTTTGCCTATTTATTCTTTTGTCGCTAATTCAAGTTTTTTAAAATATAAAGTCTGAGTACTAATTAAAAATTGCTTAATAGCCAGGCTGTGGTAGCGCATGCCTTTAATCCCAGCACTTGGGAGGCAGAGGCAGGCAGATCTCTGTGAGTTTGAGACCAGCTGACTCCAAAAGCTGCAGAGAAACCCTGTCTCGAAAAACCAAAAAAAAAAATGCTTAATAAAGGTACAGACAAATAGTCAAAAAGCCAAAACTTGGCATTTTGGAAGGAAGATGCCACAAACAACCTTTTGACCCTATCTGACCCTGGATGTCATGATCTCCATTAAGACCAAAGTAGGTTTTCTCAAATTTACTGTAACACAGGAATTATTTTATCCTTTGGGGTTTCTCATTTTTGATGCTTTTTACTAAATTATTACAAGATCGGACAAATATTTGTCTAAATGTTCAGGTAACCAGCATTTTAAGAGGATACCGCATGCCCTGATTTTATGGTGAGTGATGGTTTTGGTGCTGTGGAAAGCCATCCACGCGTTTCCCTCCCAGCCTTGCTGCAGACACACGTGAATGTGGCTGCTGGTTTATGGAGTGGGGAATATCCATTAGTCTCTGGTGGCTTGAGCCAACGTAAATGATTCCTTAGGGCAGTGAGATGGAAAACTAGAAATCTAACTAGCTGTATGCCAGACAAGGACTAGACTTGGCCGCATAATTAACGTGCGAAGCAGGAGCATTGGTCCTGGTGCAGCCTGATGGCCTCTCTGCCTCGCTAGCTTGCGGGATTGTGAATGACGGTTGCTTGCTTATCAGGGAGTCTGAACGTTATCTTTGTCTTATTTTTACACCTCATTGCTTCTCCATCTCTTTTTTCAAATCTCATTTAAAAGGTATTTAGATATTTTCCCCTTGCCCATCTTTTTTAATTTTACTCTGCCTCCATTGACAGCTGTGTGGTTCCATGGTCTCAACAGTATGTTTCCTGAGGTTTTGCTGATCTTCTTAACTCAAACATTGTTAGAAAATACATACAAATTTTGTTTGTGAGACTTGGCCTAGTATGTGAGAAAATAGTTTTCTAGAGTAGTTTGTGACAGAAGACACTTTCTGGCATTGGTGTCTTGGAAAACTATCTTAAATTAGAACCTAGTAGGTTTATAAATGAAAATCTTCTAAAATTTTATTCTTATATTATGTGTATGGGTGTTTTCCCTGCATGTATGTCTGTGCATGTGTTTATAGTGCACATAGAGGCCTACGATAGGGTAGGATCCTTTGGAAATAGAGTTATAGATGGCTGTAGCACCATGTGTGTGCTGGAAACTGAACCAGGATTCTCTGCAAGAGCAGCAAGTACTCTTAACTGTTGACCCATCTCTCCAGCACGCTAAGCTCAATTCTTAGCTTAGTGTATAAAAAGATGACTTAAGAAATATTTATACATTTAAATATAAAAATGTTATGAAATAAAATTACCCTTGGAAGAGAGTTTTTTATTTGTTTGAGACAGGGTCTTATTATGTGGTCTTGGTCAGCATACACTTAATCTATGTTGGTCTCAAATTCACAGACATCCTGCCTCTTGCCTCCTGAGTTCTGGGATTAAAAGTGTGTGCCACTAAGCCATAGGAGAAGTTATTTTACTCTGTTTTTGGTTATTTGATTTTTTATGTTTTTTTTTGAGACAGGGTCTCATTGTGTATTCCTGGCTCACAGAGATCTACCTGCTTCTGTTTTCCAAGTGCTGGGATTAAAAGTGTGAACCATTGTGCCTGGCTCAAGTTGTCTTATTCTGAAGAGGTGTTGGCACTAATGACATCCTTAGGGTGTTTTCAGGGTTGGTAGTTACTGAGCAATGTAGAAGAGAATTAGAATGTTTGAACCAGGATCTCCTGCCATTAAATTGTAGGGGACCTATGATAACAACACCTATTACCATTTGACTGTTATAATTTCTCCATACTGTTTTCTAGAACAGACAAAAGACAGAAGTTCAGGGAGGGGAAGATAGCACTCTTGGTCACATCCCTGCTCTCTTTCCCAAGGGCACTTTGTTGCCTGGAGCCGGGCGGTGGATCCATGGCGTCTCCCTCTCCGTCTTCCTTCTCCCAGCATTCAGTCCAGTTTCCCCTGCTTACCTAAGTTCTGCCCTATCAACAGGTCAAAGCAGTTTCTTCTTTTTTTTTTTCTGGTTTTTCAAGGCAGGGTTTCTCTGTGGCTTTGGAGCCTACGCTGGAACTAGCTCTTGTAGACCAGGCTGGTCTCGAACTCACAAAGATCCGCCTGCCTCTCTGCCTCCCTAGTGCTGGAATTAAAGGCATGCACCACCACCGCCAGGCTCAAAGCAGTTTCTTTATTCATCAACCAATAAAAGCAACACACAGGCAGAAGGACCTCCCACACCAGCACTTGAAAGGCTGGCGAGGTAACGTTCAAATAAGCTTAATCAAGTATGTAAATTTCATTAGATTTACTTATTTATACAGTCCTGGGGACTGAACCTGGGGCCTCACATATACTAGGCAAGAACCACCAAGTTGTAGACCCAGCCCTACATTTTGTTGGATTTAGGCTGAAATTGATTATTCTTTTTCATTTGGGGATATGTATCGGTCAGCTGTCTATCATTGTGACACACACCTGAAACCATCAGCTTCTAAGGAAGAAAGATTTATTCTGGCCCATGGCTTTAGAGGTTCCAGCCCATGGTAGCTTGGCTCTGTTGCTTTTGGTCCTGTGTTGAGACAGAACGTTAGGGTAAGGACTGAGTCAGTCAAACAAGGTGCTCATGTCAGCATTCTCACCATAGCGTGCACACAAGAGCACACCGAAATCCCAATATCTCCTTCAAGGACATGTCCTCACCTCTCTATAGCATCACAGGTACTGGACCAAGCCTTTTAACACACGGGCCTCCAGGGACACTAGACTACAGGAGGATTTTCTTTAGCATCCATTACAAGGTCAAATAGAGACAAGAGACACTGGCAAGATCTAGACTTGTGCCAGGAGAAATCACTCTAAGGAGAGTCAGATTTTGTGAGCAGGATCTGCCCTTTTAAATGACCCTGCTATTTGCTGAGTCAGTCTTGGCTGTACAGTGGTGGCCAGCTGCACCTCTCAGGTAGCTGGTAGTTTGACAGAGAAGTGGGGTGCACGTCTTTCTCCGCTGTGAGTACTCTGAGCATGTCTGTTTCTGGGCTACCTTCAAAGTTTGTGAATGCCAGCGTGTTTGTCTGTATTATTCTTGGCAATGTTGGCCCTGGAGAGAGAAGTTCTTGGATGGATGCTGCACTGCAGGAAATGGAGGTTTCTGGCCAATGTGGTGCTGTTCCAAGGAGCTGTGCCTTCCAGAGAGAGGTTCTGTGGGAAGTGCACCATGCCACTGCTCAGATAAACATCTATTAGCATCTCAAGGAGCTCAGTTTTGATCAAGTGGTTGGAAGGAGATCTTAAAGACAGATGAGAGACTCTGCAAGATTTTCCTTTTCATATGTACTACTTGATAAAACATTTCAGAGCTCCGGTTTGGGGAGTCGTGTCTCTGTTCCCTAGAGACAGAAGGCATGCTGTTAGCTCACACTTGCTCCAAATGCTTATATAGGTTTCTCTACATCTTTCTGAGCTGAACTGATCCCTTGAACCTAAGCTGTTGAAGTGTGGTAAGGTTCGGGGAAAATATTTGGGAGAAGGCAATGATCTCCAATTATTGCGTTCTTCTCAAGGAATCTAACTCCTGGGGCTTCATTGAAATAGAGGGGGTCAATACACACTGTGGTATGCTGCCATGGCTTCCAAACTCAACCTCACCATTGAAAGGTTTCCCTTGAAAGAAGGTTAATCAGGACTAGCGTCAGTTTCATTATCTCCTGTTGCTAGATCTCATTGCCTTCACTGTTTTTGGAGGCAGGGAATCTCAGAATTTTACAGTGATTTGAACTGGATACATCCCTTCTCTTACTCTTCTGGCCAACATTTACTGATGCCAGTAAAAACCATTCATTCATGTGTGAAAATATAAGCCCTGCATGCGAGTTTTCTTCTGTCTCTGTGATGAAGTGTTTTGTGCTTTTGAGAGAGGTCAGTCACACTTTGGTACCTGGCTCTGCTTCAGAAGGGGAAGGTCACTTTCCTCACAGCGGTACTGCGAGGGCTCATCTTTTAAAAGGGCCTGGTTGCTGAGCCGTAGAGGCTCCCTCATGCTGCTTCATCTGAGACATTTTTTTTCTTATTCAGGATAAGCTTACAGGATTAAATTCTATTTCCCAATGGTCTTACCTGCTCAGAGCATCTTTCAGTTCGGCGCCCTCTGATTATGATGAGTTTGCCTGGATATGAGAGCTTTTGGCTGAGGCTGAATAAGCTCACCCGAAGACAGATGTTCACTCTGGAGAAATGTAATAGGAAATCCGCCTGGCGATGTGAGTCAGCTCCAGGTGCTTTGTCTTCAGTGTAAACTTTGCATCTATTGCTTGGAAGATGGAATGCTGATTTCAGATAGGATTGAAGACACTAATGGGAACTGGTATCTACCTCCTTGTTCCTGTGGCCCACACACTTGTTATCCTTGCCAGTCATTCACTTCTGTCTCCTCTTCCTCAAGGTCCACGATAATATATCCTTTAGTTGTTGTGGTAGTAATGGCCATCTCTGAACTCATTTCTTCTTTGCCCTTCCTTCTCCCTTCTGGTGTTTTGCAGGGAAGAGCTCAGTCACATCTGATAAACATTTCTGTTTTTCAACATGAGATACCCTTTTAGATGGCTTTCTGAGTTTAGCCTCTGTGATGGATGTTTTCATATAGCTATGAGTGAGGGGTACAGGCAGTTAGTATGTACAAACATGTCAGAACCGGCTGCTAACATACTGGCATGCAAACAAACTGCTTAGCAAATGGCCCTTCTCTTGGGAGCCTGGGTAACCCCTGATGTGTTGTGTATTTGGTACCTCCTCTGAGATCCAGCTCTTGGAATTGCCTACAGCGAAGCTCCTGGGACCACCGTCCCAGTGCAGTGGTCCCAGCATTGATGGGTGATGCTTATGCCGGTCAGTTCTTCACTTTGGACACCGTGTCTGCTTATGGAGGACTAATAGGCTGAACTACCCTCCTCAATTTTTAAATTATTGTTTAAAATTTCTGTTCAGGTATTTGTATATATCTATGTGGGTGTTAGCAGGTGTGTATGTGTCTGTGGAGACCAGAGATGTTGGATCTCTGTCCCTCAGCTGGAGTTAGAGAGGCAACTGTGACTTACCCAATGGAGGTATGGGATTCTGGGCTCTAAAACCTGGTCCTTTGGAAAAGCAGTCTGTGCTGCTACTGCTGAGCTGTCTCTCCTGCCCTCTTTCTTTAATGTTTGTGCATTTCCCAAGGAACAGATACTTTGTCAGAAACCCGACTTCTAGGATTGGATATCTGCACCACTCTGGGAATGGAAACCAATGTCTTATTGGAAAATGAACATCAAATTCATGTCAGCTCCATCATGACTTTTGAAGTTTGTCATTTTCTTGAAATTGATTGGACTCTTTCCCCCAAGAGACAGGCTTTGGAACCAGCTAGCCTTTAGAAGTCTGGGGTAGAAGGTAATTGTCCCCTTAAGAATATTGACCTCTATGTCCTAATATTAGATAACTGGTTGAAAGTTTTGTGATCACTTCTTTGTTTATTGGTTAGGTAGTGTGAAGTGGAGGCAGTTAGCTTCCAGAATTAAGAATTGTCTTTTCAATTTAAAGTTTTTGTCTTCTGGAGAAGTGGGGGGTGGTGTTAATTTATTTTGTACACATAAGCTCTGGAGTGAAATTTTCAGAACTCTGCAAACAAATGGAATGGACCCACTTCTGTGCGTCAGCGTGTGGTTTTATGGGTGGAATGAATGGGCATTTGCCCAGTGCTGCCCATCCATTCCTCTCCTGTCTGAAGGCTTTAATGGAAGATGCTGGTGCAATCTAGAGGTGACTGCTCACTGTTCCAGCACTGATGTGCTCTGCTTTGACCAAATGACTAAGTTTGCAAATAGACTATTTATGTCGAGCGCGGACCATGCTGCTCCACCAAAGTGCATTGTTAATGATCTACTTTAAGAGAAAGTGGGTTTAGAAGTAGCTGTCCAGCAATTTGATTGGCTGGCACCAGCGCCTCGTCCTATAATTACCCAATAAACCATAAGGGCTTTGTTGGCACATTTGTTCAAGCCTGTCATGTCGGACCAGCTGCCACCCAGCATTCCAAGTCCACTTCTAATACCCTCTTTAAATTCTTTGTGAACAAATTTAGAGCCTATACACCTTTGAAAAATCTGTGTGAAGAAATCTGTTATTCATGCACTGAAAATGCTAACTTAAAAAATTGATAGCTTTCCCCCTAAATAGCTAAATTATAAAAATCATGATCTGGACTAAGCTGTTGTGTTAGTTTTTAAAAACGTGTTTCATTTCTTGGTACATTTAGGACTTGCACTAAAAAAAGCAGATGTAACATAACCTAGAAGTTGCGAACTGTGGATCTCTTCTTGAAACCAACCCTTGAGAGTGGTGGACAATGCACGCTGAAACATTAAAGGGTAAAGGCAAAATCCAAATTGATTTCTTGGAGTTAGGAATTAATCTGCCCATTTCCTTTGATAAATAAATTAATCACATCAGTTTAAAAAGAAGTGTACACCAGGGATGGTCTTTTTCAATAACTTTATGATTTTTAAATTATATCTGGGACAGACAGGAAACTTTTGGAGCTGTATGGTGAGTTTATGACCATCTCTTGGTATCTAATGACCTCAGGACTGCTGTGGATACACAAGTCTGCAGAGGCCTAACTCTCCTTTTCAAAATGATGTTGAATCTGCATCTCTGCGCCTGTTACTTAAAGTAACCTCTGAATGACTTATAATATCCACCCCACTTTAAGCGCCATGTAAACAGTTGTCCACTCATACTGTGTAAGAGCTAATGATGAGAAGACAAGTTTGCACATTCTGGTCCACAGTTGCATGGATGTGGAACTCACAGATACTGAGTGTTGACTGGGAATAGTCAATGGAATGGTGTTTTGTTTCTCAGTAGTGTATGTATTTTAGGTCTTTTAATTATGCTTCCAGCTTTCCTACTAAGATGCCAGTTATATTTATCAGTGAGCGGACGAGTAAACAGCATCCTGCTATTAGTTGTTGACATCCAGATGATCGTCCTGTTTTGTTGGAAGATGCTGGCTCTCTTCAAGCTGTCATGTGATTAAGTATACATGGAGACAGGGGCATATTGAATAAAAGATGAAGGCAAACACTGGCTAGAAGAAGACAGCTCTTATAGTACCTGACTGGACCTTCCATAAAAGAAAAGACATGGCTGTAGCATGAATCTCTGCATCAGTGTGCAGTGAAAATCTGGTGTGTCTCCGGCAGAACATTGGCTCTATGGGGAGGGGAATGTTGGCAAAGGGCTAACATGAAATAGAAGAAATTAAATGCACTTGACAGTAATTGAATGAAGAAAATTCAGGAGATGAGATAGCAACAGAGCACAACAAAATAACACAATTAAGGTCACATTAGCCATATGTCTCCATCACACGGAGAGCCCAGCTATACGAATGACCAGGTGATGCCCTTCACCCCAAACTGGAAGGCAGATGACAAGTCTATGGGGGATTGCAGACTAGAGGCAGAAAGTGTGTTAAGAATTAAAGGTCAAAGGATAGTAGTAATGGCACCTACAAGCTGATGAGGACTTGCTAAATAAGGACTGTTGGCAATACCAGATCCAGATGGGTAAATCCTACAAATTGGGCAAAATTAAAAATAGTTGTTATTAGATCTCAGCATGACTTTTTGTCGTGTGTATTTTGTGTTAGCAAATATTCATGTGGGGCACAGTCAAATGCACTGTCCCTCCTTGGAAGGCAAAGACATTTCCATGACCACTGTGCCTTACACATGTTCTAGTAGCTTCTCTGAAGGTCGGTTTGCATATCTCCCTTCTGTCCAGCTTTAGATCTTATAGGCAGGCACTGTGTTCAGAGTCTAGCCTAGTGCAACCTCCACAGTGGCCACTCAATTGTCAGGGAACATTCTGGTTGCTTCTGATGTGTGTCTTTGACTAGTCCTTTGTTGGGCTGAGGTCCCTGTGGTTATTTTTATGCCCATTAGATTCATACTTGTTTTATGTTGTTTCCAAACTGCCCATATAAGTAAAGCAAATGTAGGATAAACAGGCAAAGAAAGGATGAATAAAGCAGTTTCATCTTAAGATATAAAACCCCAACAGATATTCTGTTAGTAGTGACAGGGCAAAAAATTTAATTAGAAATGCTTTTCTAAAATATATGTATATGTGTATAGGTACAGATGAGTCTTATGAAAAATTATACACACACACGTATATGTCACATGTATACTGCTGTGGTTTGGGTGTGTCATCCAGATGCTTGTGTTGGAAATACATATGTATGTATATATGTATGTACGTATGTATGTATGACTAGGGATGTAGATCAGTAGCAGAGTGCCTGTCTAGCATGTATAAGTTTTTTTGCTCTGATTCTTAGCACACAAACATAAAAAAGAAAAGGAGGAAGGAAGGAAATTCTAAATCATGCTAAACATGATGGGCCTTGAAAATATCATTCTAAGTCCAGTAAGCAGAGAAGAAGACACCTTCTGTGAGCTCTTCAGAGAAGCAGAGGAGTCAAAATCTTAGAGCCAAGATGCAGGTGGGTGCAAACAGGGACTGGCAGTGGGGGGCAAAGGGAGGCAGTGTTCTTGGAGACTCTGTCTGACATGATGGAAGTGTTCTGGAGGTGGGTGATGGAGGTGCGTGTGTAACAACATGACCGAGCACAAATGGTACACTTCAAGATGGCTGAGTGGGTCTGGGGAGATGGCTCAGATGGGAACACACTTACCACACAAATGTGAGGAACTGACTTAGAGTCCCCATAAAAAAGCTGAGCGCAAGACCAGCAAGATGGCTCAGCGAGTAAGAGCACTTGCCGCAAAGTCTGCTGACCAGAGTTCAATCCCCTAGATGCACACAGTAGAAGGAGGGAACTGAGTCCTGCAGGCTTCTGCCCTCCATCACTTCCCTCCTGTTTCTGCAGCTATGGTGCAGGGCTGGAGGGAGTGTCTATACCACGGCACACACTGGGTATGTGTCCCCTGTATCTCTTTCCCAGACTTTTTTGCTGCCTGTCTTCCTAAGTCATTCTGGGCCTCTGATCTTCAAGGCAAACCATGCCCTGCCATTTGCGATTTTGTGTCCAACATCTCTGTGGTGTCTGAGCATTCAGTGTACAGTTACCTGAGGGAAAGCCTGCGGACCCCTTTAGGAAGCCCCGTGCGAATCATCAACACATATGTTTCCTTAGCGTGTGGTGCTCCTCTTCATGGGAACCCAATTGTTTGTTTAGCTGGTGGGCTTGGAGTCCAAAACATGATGATCATGACTGTTTTTTTTTTTAACTTTAAATTGGGGAAGCCGTTCTCAACTTCACTATCATCCTTCTTCGTTTTGTTTGGATCAAATAATTGAAGAACATACTTGAATGGCTGCTAAGCTATCTTTCCCATAACGATACTGTTGCTGATTATAATAATAATAATAATTATAATAATTATATTATTGGTAGTTGAACCTGGAACCTTACACATGTTAGACAAGCACTCTGCCACTGAGTTATAGCCTCTTTCTGTTTTGTTAAAATGTTGAGTCAGGCTCTTACTAAGTTACCTAGGCTAACCTTGAGTTCAGTATGCTGCCCAGGTAGGTTCTCAACTTGTGATCCTCCTGCCTCAAATACCTGAAATTACAAGCTTGTGTTACCACTCTCCATATAATGATTTGGAAAAGTAATCCTGAAATTTATGCTAACAACATTGAAAGGTGGGACTTTGGAGATAACTAGCTAGATGAGGTCGCAAGGGTCGACCTCGTATGCCTGAGTGCAGTGTGAGAAGTAGAAGAGAGATCCTGGCTGTCTTTTGTCCACCGTGTAGTGTCTTCTGCTGGTATCCTACTTCTAGATCTTTCAGCCTCCAGAATGTCAAGCTAACCTCTCTTCTTTATGAAATAGCTGGTGCTATTCACTTATCACAGCAGACAATGCTCAAAATGATCCCCAAATGCAGTTCACAACCTCCACTTTACATCTGAAAAAAATTTGTTTTTAAATTTTTGTATTGTATTTATTTGTTCCTTCATGGGTCTCTCTATGTTGTGTGCACATGTGCATGCATACACCCACCCCCACCCCCATACCACGTGCACACACACACACACAGAGTCACCCACAGGTATATGTGTAGCACACAGGTGTACAAATCACGATCAGAGGATGGTTTGCAAGAATCAGTTCTCTCCTCCCACCATGTGGGCCCTGTGGGTTGAGCTCAGGCCATTAGATGTGGTGAGGGTGCCTTACCTGCTGAGCCATTTTGCTGGCCCAACATGTTTTTGTAGATATTAAGGCAAGGAACAAGTGATCTAAACTTTTCCAAGGATTCAGACTGGAATCATTGTGACTGTCGTATCTGCTTCCTTAACAACTGCATAGCTATCCCTTCCCTCCATTCTCTTCTTCCCTTTCCTCTTCTCTCTTCTCCCCTTCTCCCCTTCTTCTATCCTTCCCCTTTCCTTTCCTTTCCTTTCCTTTCCTTTCCTTTCCTTTCCTTTCCTTTCCTTTCCTTTCCTTTCCTTTCCTTTCCTCTCCTCTCCTCTCCTCTCCTCTCCTCTCCTCTACTCTCCTCTCCTCTCCTTTCTTCTTTTGTGGGCCTTGCACATGTTAGATTATAGCTCTGATATTGAGCTGGGCTCCTGCTCAGCTTTGCCATGTTGTTATTTGTTCAAAAGTATTATTCTTAGCCTCTTAAGGGTGTTTGGAGACTTTTCAGGCTAGCTTACTCTTTTTCTAGATTCCACCTGCTAGTTAGTCTAGTGGTTGCCACATCCCTAACTACCCCTTGGATGCTCCTCTGGAAGAATGAGGGGATGTTTGGGGCCTGACTTTTCCCTGACTGTACTCTCTTTGGGGCTTGTGCTCCAGATATTCTTTCCTTCTTAACTTTTTGATTTCCCTAGCCAGGCTCAGCCCTCTGTTCTTAGCACTGTTGGCTTTGAAAAGTTTTCTTGTCAGCATTGTCCCCTGCTCTCTCCCCTAGCTCAGTCTTCTGCAGCATTGCTCTAGAACCCCAGCCCTGGCACGTCTGCCTTTTATCCCCTGAGTATGATTTAGCATCTTTTCAAAAGCTAATCCATTAGATTCCCATTTGTCAGCTCAAAAAGTTCTTGTTTCTTGATTCATGTCACAATCCATGGCTTGATAGTTAGCTTCCAAGCCAAGGCCGTGGGCCTGGTGTCCTAAGATGGTTATGATAACAATGATGAAGAAGAAGCCTGACAGCTTAGTTCTTGGGATTGATGAGATACGGTCTTCCCACTCTTCTAGTACTTCCGTAGGTACTTCCTAGAGCACAGGCCCACTCCCGCTTCAAGGATGTGATCCAAGGCTTTCTAGGTAGGCACCTTCTTTCACATTTTAGTCCTTAAAGTCAGGTTCACATGAATATTAGTGAATTAGATTTCTTTAAGGTTTTTTTTTTTATTTATGTGTAGAAGTGTTCCCCTCCCCCTCATGTATGTATACTGTGTGCATTCCTGTGGTCTACAGAAGTCAGAAGAGGGCACTGGATCCCCTGGAACTGGAGTTATACATAGTTATGAGTCATTATGTGGGTGTTAGTAACCAAATCTGGGTCCTCTGCAAGACAAGTGCCCTTAACCACCAAGCTAACTCCAACTCATAGAAAAATGTTTTTATTGATAACAAATTATACATTTATTTTAATAATTTCAATACATGTAATCTGATCATTTATTGCATATGAAAGCAAATTTTGCATACTAATGAGATGGGTGGTGTGATGGTTTGAATAAAACTGGCTCCCATAGGTCCATAGGGAGTGACATTGTTACATGTGGCTTTGTTGAAGGAAGTATGTCCTTGTTGGAGTAAGTGTGCTACTGGGGGTAGGCTTTGAGGTCTCAGATGCTTAAGTCAGACTCCATGTGGCTCTGCTGCCTGCTGATCTAGATGTAGAACTCTCAGCTTCTTCTCAGCACCATATCTGCCTGCACACTGCCATGCTTCCTGCCACAATGAAAATGGACTAAACCTCTGCAACTGTAAGCCAGTAGCAATTAATTGTTTTCCTTTATAGGAAATAGTCATGGTCATAGTGTCTCTTTACAACAATAGAAACCTCAACTAAGATAGGTGGCTTGTTTATTTTTACATAAAGAATTAAGTCTTTTTAGGGGTCACTGGCAGTGGGGCCAGGATTTATCCCTACTGATTGAGCTGGCAATTTGGATCCCATTCTCTTTGGAGGGATGCCTTGCTCAGCCTAGATATAGTGGGGAGGGTCTTGGTCCTGTGTCAAAGCAATGTGCTAGACTTTGTTAACTCCCCATGGGAAACATGACCCTCTCTGAGGAGTGGACACAGGGTGGAGTGGGGTGGCGTAGAAGGTGGAGAGAGTGGGAGGAGGGGAAGGAGTGGAAATTGGAATTGGTATGTAAATTTCAGTTAAATAATAACAAAAAAATAAATAAAAAAGGAAAAAAGAATTCTTGGCTGGATATTTGCTAATGTAGCATATAACACATCTTTAACTTTTTTTGGAGTTGACCAATAATTTGACTTCATAATTATAAAGGCTGAGAATGCTAATTTATATAAGTATGTAGAAGTATGTTTAGGGACATTTCAGAAATTGTAAATTCCATCCTAATTTAAGGCAAAATTCATTGAACCTTTTTGTATGAAACTCAAGTCAGCAACTCAAAAGCAGCTTTCAAAGTCAAACGTTCTAACATAATACAATCCAAGGATAGACTAATTTGATGCTTGCGCTGAAGAATGATGATAGGAAAATATGAAAAGTCTTTGTTTTCTGTAATCAAGCCGTCATGTTTCTGTAAGAGCAGAAAACTTTGCATATACTATAAAAACACGGCAGTTCATTACAGAATAGTCTCTAAGCCGAGCTGGTGTTTCAGCAGACAGCATTCGCTGGTGTTGTGTGACACTGTGGCTCATGCAGTGCACAGTCTCATGTTGTGTGTGCACAGTCTCATGTTGTGTGTGCAGAACCAAGGCTGTAGGGCAGTTGTGTGATAGTGGCCCATGCAGTGCAAGTGTGTACTGTGTGTGCAGAACCAAGGCTGCAGGGCAATTGTGTGTGGCCTATGCAGTGCAAGTGTGCATATTGTATGTGTGCAGAATCATGGCTGCAGGGCAGTTGTGTGATGGTGGTACATGCAGTGCAAGTGTGTACTGTGTTTGCAGAACCAAGGCTGCAGGGTAGTTGTGTAATGGTGGTACATGCAGTGCAAGTGGGCACCCTGCGTGTGTGCAGAACCAAGGCTGCAGTGCAGTTGTGTGACAGTGGCATATACAGTG
>JAQHUG010000015.1:6443263-6479221 GCA_028555095.1 Dicrostonyx torquatus
ACCATGGCTGCAGGGTAGTTGTGTAATGGTGGTATATGCAGTGCAAGTGTGCACCCTGTGTGTTTGCAGAACCAAGGCTGCAGTGCAGTTGTGTGGTGGTGGTACATGCAGAGCAATTGTGTACTGTGTTTGCAGAACCATGACTGCAGGGTAGTTGTGTAATGGTGGTACATGCAGTGCAATTGTGTACATTGTGTGTGTGCAGAACCATGGCTGCAGAGAAGTTGTGTGGAACAAGAAGGGCAAATACTGCTGGAAACAGCTCAGATTCATGCTGTATTTAATTTGAGTTAAAGTTCTGGTTGTACCTTCTGCAACCTTTTACAGTGCCCAAATTTTTCTCAACCTCCATTCAGTTATGCGGCCCCACGGAAACTTTTTTTTTTTTTGGACAGAAATGTAGTATTCCTTGTGTCTAGCTAAAACAACTGGAAAGAACTCCACACAAGCTAAAACCCCACTTCAAATCCTAGAGACGGAATGTGGTGCAAGGAAAGGCATGCTAAGTCTGCATTCGGAAGGCGTGGCTGAAGGGCGGGGCCCTGACTATAGGAAGGGTAATCCCTTGCACCAAGTTGCAGACCCAGGTGAGGTGTGCAGGACTAGAGTTCAATTCTTCCACAGTGGGAGGCTAGAAAGACATCTAAGCCATTTGTCTCGGCTCTGATCATTTCCACAACACCGTGGTTTCAGTTCTGATAGATAGGCGTTTTAGCTTCGGAGCAGAGATTAGGGATTTGAAGGAAGGCTTTCATACACACAGAAGCTTCATGTTTGTTCTTGATCCTCATAAGGACGTACAGTTGTGCATCTGAAGAAATGAAAACCACGCGGGGCATTCTCAGGCTTTAGATTTAGCCATGAGGTTCGGGAAGGGTCATAAAGCATTCCGTAGGCTCCGAGCTGGTAGATCACTCTTGAAAGGTGTTAATTTGGTTCTCCAGATCTGATTTGTTTTTGTAGAATGTATTAACTGTGTGGTGGAGGGAGAGAGAACATTTAAGGGTCTGATAAACAAATAGCTCGATCATCACAGAATGTTCACCCTGATTGCAGCAGCCTGTGTGATGATCAAAGGCAGGCACAGGCTGACTCTCTCTGAATTCTTCTTAGCAGTGGCATTCAAAATAAGCACTTCAAATGAAATGTGCTTTCTTCCAACAGCTAAATCAACATTGTGGGAGTACAAATCTTGCTTCTTGACCCTCGTAGGCAAGGTCACAGGAAGAGCCTTAGCCCAAACCAGGAAGACACTTTGGTCCAACTACTTTGTCTACTATTATAATAGTTACTTTTAAAAGGGGGCTCTATTAGGAATCCATTGCTATGGGGCTGGAAGGCTGCTCTGCCTCAGCTCTACTTGCCCATCTTGGGGTGCTGGTTGTTGGCATGACTGCAGCTCTTACACCAGCTGAGGGATGGGGGTATAGGACACATAGTGCTTGGGGCAGATCATCTTTCTGTGGTTGTACTTCTGAGTGAGCAGGCACAGGAACAGCTCCATAATGCTGACACTGCTAAGGTACAGCCCTAGATGCAGGGTGGGCTCTTTATGGATGTTTTAGTTAGACAGAATATGATCATCGTCTGGCTGTTTGTGGCAAATGTCAGTAAGTGTTGGTCTTGAATCTTGGCCCTGGCATTCCTTGATGCCTCTGAGCTTGACCTCAAGGGTGATTGTCTTGATTGAGGTGAAAGGTTGACACCCTCATTGAAGACAATTTGGGGAGTTCTGAGACAGAGTTTTACATAGCCCAGGCTGGCCTTCAACTTGCTATACAGTCAAGGATAACCTTAAACTCTTAAGCTTCCCCTTCTACATCCTAAGAGACAGGAGTTCAGACATGAATGTCATGTCATAAATGATTAGCATTTACTTTCTGATTGGATTTAAGGCCTGCTCTACAGGACAGAATCTATGCCTGGTGTCTTTGTCTAGACCAAGGAGCTGGCTTAGCATGGTCATGGGCCACATGCGGAAGAACCTAAGCTATTATTCTGTTAAGTGAACCCAGGGTTAGACTGATCACTAATGATTTGTCCTAGGTTAATGCCTCTTGCAACCCCCATTAGAGCAGTTTCTTTCTACAGCAGATGGTACTTAACAGAGAGACCCATAACTGGACAAGGTTCAGAGAGCAAGACTGTGGTGTGATCATGTCTAAATGGGACATTTGTACCATATCCCTTCCTCCAAAGACTTAGGTAAGGAATCATTGTGGAAGACGGGGCTGAAATCAGAGGCAGTGGATAGTCACAAATGAAACCATTTTCCTGATGCAACAGGACACATAGGACTTCACAGTCATTCTGACATTGGGTGAGATTAAGCCAGACAAATTCTAACATGGATGCAGGAGATGATCATGAAGTCCCACCACTACCTAGCAATTGATTCTGTCAGTTTTCTTCAGGGATATGTGACATGAGATGCACATAAAGACAGCACTACATGGACTCAGTGGATTGAAAAAACCAAAACCAAAAGCAAAGCAATGAAGTTTCAAGGAAAAAGTGGTTGAAAAGGATAGGGAGAAATTATGGGGGGGGGAATGGGGGTGGATTAGATCAAAACACATTATGCTTATATAATGAAATTCATACATAGAATAGAAAATAGAAAAAATAGAAAAGAGTAATTATATTTTATCCATTGTGTACCATCCAGGTATACTTTGAGATCATAAACATTTTTCAGTTCATAGACTTTATGTTATTACAATTTAAGCAAAGGAACTATGAACTAGGGTTGTAGATGTCCTTCATAAAATGATGAATGTAGTGTGGCAGGTCTTTCTGACTCCCATGTTTATACTCTGAAGCTGTGTACCCCACTGCTTTAATCACTTAGTCCAATAATAGTCTTCTGTTAAAAGTAAGGCTATTACAGGCAGTAGTAACCCAGACACAGAGGAGGAAAGATGAGAATGCCTCACTGATAAAGGTACCAAGCCATGTGGCTAACACAGACAAAAATTATGGGCTAATGTAGGATGTAAGAGTTAATAAGAAGTCTGAGATAATAGGCCAACCAGTTTATGATTAATGTAGACATCTGTGTATTTCTTTGGGACTGAATGGCTGTGGGACCATACGGGACAGAAACCTCTGTCAACAAATGGGGCCCACATGCACAACTGCATCCACATAAAGCTTGAGAGAGCTTGGGAAGTAATTCTAGACATGAAAGAACAGAGTTAAGTGTGGCAGTATTTTCTCAGGTAGGCTCTGTATGTTAGAGCCAAGTGTGTCTCATATAAGAGAGGCTTCCTGACTCAGCTTTAGCTGTAAAAACTTTGCAGCTATTTTAAGAGGATCCACCAGCAAACACTTAAATGGTGTTTGTGAATAGCCAACAGCATACTTCTTGATGGTGGCAGGGACCTTCAAACTGTACCAATAAACATGGCTCCACTCAATACCTCCCTCATGAGGCTAGACTCTCAGAAAGCTAAGGAATGAGGTGGATTCAGCTGTCAAAGCCATGGCTTTAATCCTAGCCATAATGCTTAGCAAATTAAAGATTTATGTGGTCAGAAAAAGAGAGATATACAGTAAAGATAGATTCAGATGAAAAACCTCTAAATGGTTTACAGTGTGTTTAAAAATATATGTAGGCTTGGGAGAGAAAATAAACTACACAGAAAATCTGGATCCTGTATGTTATTATGTTGTCTTTGAATTGTTTGAATGCTGAGGAAGGAACAACAGCTGCTAAAAGACATTTGATTATAAATGCTGCTGGATCAATTCAACATATATATTTTGAAAATGTCTTGACTTCAAAATTTAACTAAAAAGATATGTTACTTTGGAGAAGAGGTTTTGCTTTTGTTTCCACGGGAAATGAGAGGCTGTGGATTCATTCTAGGCCAAGGAACATCATGTTTTATCAATGAAAACCCCCTGAGAAATCTCCAATAGTTGTGGATGGCCCAGATGTCTGAGTTCTCCATCCAGACAGCCTTAATACTGCTGGCTGAGTACATGTGATACTTGTCTTTCTGTGTCTGGGTTACCTCACTCAAAATGATGTTTTTTAGCTCCATCCATTTTCTGAAAAATTCAAGATGTCATTTTTTTTTCTGCTGTGTAGTACTCCATTGTGTGAATGTATCACTTTTTCCTTATCCATTTTTCGGTTGAGGGGCATTTAGGTTGTTTCCAGGTTCTGGCTATGACAAACAATGCTGCTATGAACATAATTGAGCACATGTACTCACTCATAAGTGGTTTTTAAACATAAAGCAAAGAAAAGCAGCCCACAAATTACAATCCCAGAGAACTTAGACAACAATGAGTACACTAAGAGAGACTTACATAGATCTAATCTACATGGGAAGTAGAAAAAAACAAGATCTCCTGAGTTAATTGGGAGCATGGGGATCTTGAGGGAGGGTTGAAGGAGACGGGAGAGCCAGGGAGGGGAGCAGAGAAAAATGTAGTAATGTGTGAGGTCCTTCTGGCTATGTGTTGCTTTCATTAATGAATAAGGAAATTGCCTTGGCCTGTTGATAGAGCAGAACTTAGGTAGTCAGAGAAGATGGGACTAAATTCTGGGAGGAAGAAAGCAAAGTCAGAAGACTCCATGGATCTGCGACCGGAGATAGAGGTGCTGAAACCTTGCTGGTAAGCCACGACCTTGTGGTGATATACAGATTACTAGAAATGGGTTAAATTTAGATGTAAGAGTTAGCCAATAAGAAGATAGAGCTAATGGGCCAAATAGTGATTTAATTAATATAATTTCTGTGTGACTATTTTGGTTCTGGGTGGCTGGGACGAAAAAGCGGCCCTCCTCCTACAATGTAGAGTTCAATAAAAAATAAATAAATAGGAAAAAAAGATTGCTGGCTGAGATGATCAAACCTCAGAGACTATTTCAGCTAAGACTTGACCATAATTCTCAATTTTCTTTAGGTCACCATAAGATGATTAGCATCCCCAATCAGAAGGAAGTAACCTAAAAAACTATGCCCACATTCCCCAAAAAATGGAGTATGGGTGTTTTTCTTTCTTTAGAGTGTTGGTTACAAGTTGCTATGAATAATGGTCTGGAAAAAAGCTAAACAAAGGTGATTAGGTTGAGAGTTCTTGTGTTGAAAAAAAAGATGTGTGTGGGGGAAGTGCTGTGGAACAATGGTCTTGTACCCTGTAAAGATTTGTTACTTGTATTTTAATAAAATGCTGATTGGTCAGTAGCCAGGCAGGATGTATAGGCAGGGTGACAAGAACAGGAGAATTCTGGGAAGAGGAAACAGACAGTTTGCAGTCGCCACCCTGACACAGAACAAGCCACGTGCTAGGGTTAGGGTTAGGGTTAGGGTTAGACAGACAAGAACTATGGGTTAATATAAGTTATAAGACTTAATAAGAAGCCTGAGCTAATGGACCAACCAGTTTATAATAAAAAAGACTATTACATCTGTCATCTTTCTTTTTATGGAGGATTTATTACCATTTTTATTTATGTGTATAAATATAAGTCACATGTCTGTGGGAGCCTATGGAGGCCAGAAAAAGATGAATGATCCTCTGGAGTTTGAAGTGCAGGTAGTTCGTTAGGCACCTGGCATGGAAGATGGGAGCTGAACTCAGGTCCTGTAGAAGAGTCTGTTGAGCCATCTCTCCAGCTCTAACCAGTTAACTTTCTCAGTATATTTGTGTTGCCACAACAGAATTCCTGAGATGAGGAAATAAGGATTAGACATCTCTTTTCTCATGGGAGTCCAAGATCAAGGTGCTGATCTCTGGTGATTGCTCGGAGCCTTCTCACTGCATCCATATCTGGCTGAATTCGGTGCTCTGTATGCACATGGTGGAAGCGTTAGTGACGGAGGGGCCCTCTAATCTCTGTGTTAAGGCTCCATTTCCACCTAGGACTGCTCTCTTGAAAGTCCCACCTCTTAATTTCTTAATATAGTCCCTTTGGTTATTCAGTTCCAACATTTGGAATATCGGGGGATATACTCAGGTGGCAGTATTTTGTTAGATAAAGTTTTATTTCATTATCACTTTTGATTTTATTTGAGATCTTTTTCAAGTAGTCGAGCTTGGCCTCAGGCTCAGGATCCTCCTGCCTCCGTCTCGTAAGTGTTGGGATAGTAGGTGTGTGGCATGCTGCTCAGCTTAGATACAATCTTGAAATAATTAAGCAGCTTTGGGGGATGAGGAATGTCTTACATTGCTGGAGGCCCTCATGGTTAGGGGGTGTTGTCTACCATGATCTGCCAGTCTATGAAGGAACCTCCCCAGTGAGGACTACCCACTCTCTACCTGCTCTTATTTAGAACAGGTCTCTAGGCCTGGATGCCTGACTTATCTCAAGGATGACCCTTGACATAGCTCCTAGCGAACACTCTGCCCCTGCTGCCCGCATGGTAATTAAGTAACATGCTCTAGCTGTTTTCATAGGGCCATGCTGCCACTAACCCACCTATAGGATAGGAACATGCTGCTTAATACAAATGAGGTGATTCTCCAGCTACATCCCAGCTTTGATATCCCCCGTACTCTGCATTAAGCTGAGTTGACTCACTGAAGTCATCTCCCAGGGGCATTTTCCATTGTACCCACAGCCTTCCGAACCCTGTTCCCTGCTTCCCCTCCCTCTGCCCTCATGGACCGATGGCCAACAATCCCTGAAGAGGGAGACACATACTACATGCTGCTGTTGGGTAGGGGTCCCGTGGGTGTAGAACTGTATGAAAATTGTGTTAGGTTGCACATGTTAGCCTTTCTGGCTTCACTGTATGTAGACTGAAAGCCCCCACGTGACAGAAGTGCTGTATGTTGTTATTCCTATTGCCCGTTGATTAGGTTCCATGTGTAGCTTATGCTTGGCTTGTGGCTGACCACAGAGGGGCATTTCTCTTAGGTTGAGTTGAGGATCTGGAACAGAGAGAAGGCAATGAGGTCAGGGTTCTGTAAGGTGGCAGTGCTGGCTTATTACAGTGGCCTCCACTGTGGCTACACTCTTTTGTCTGTGGAAAGGGGATCACACGGGAACCATGTTCTGAGCAAGTCTGCCTTTCTGTGACATGCTGTCCCCAAGAAATGAGGTACAGTGTTTATTAAGAAAGAAATTTAAGGGGATATAACCCTCTTTCAGTGCCCTCCTCCCCACTCTGTGGGGGAGACAGCTGAGCTCTTTGTCGGAGCTTGGAGACTTGTCTTTCAGGCCAAGGGGAGGAGTTCAGCAGGATGATATCAGCATTTCTACTTTCCTCTATAAGCATATTGAGATGCATACAAAAATTAGAAAGATTATATTTAAATTGTCACAATCATCCACTTCACAAAGAATGTTCTTTAGAATTATTAGGATGGTTGGAGCCATTTCAGACAAGGCCCTGACAGGCACTGAGCCTGCGGAAATGGAGCATTGGCGCTCCCCTAGCCATGGCTGGCTGGGGACAACCAAGACAATCAACAAAAGTCCCCAAGTGCAGTAGGAAACTGACAGCTTAACCAATGATAGAAATCCCAATGCACAGGAAGTCCTTAGGAATATCTTGTTTTATATCGAGGCTCTATAATTATAATGTGTGGCATTATTGGAAGAATTGAGAATTCATTCTTCTGGAAGCAATTTCTATGATTATACACCTTTTTTGGAACTATCCATGAATTCAAAGTATTCCCTCAAATGTTAAAATAATGTGGTAATAGCTTCCATTTATTGAACACGTACTATTGGTTAGATTTTGCTGAAACATTTTGTCTAAGTTTTGTTACTCTACTTTTAAATCTCTTAATATTTCCATGTGTGAACTAAAGCATACAGGGTAGAAATGGCACAATCATGTTAGATATTCTACAAAGCTAACTGATTGACTAGAACTCGAAGACTGTGAATTGTTGGAATGTTGCAGGTCTGGGATCAGATTATCTTGGGCCATTATCTTTAGTCTCCTTAATAGATATTCATAGCCCACTTTTGTGTCTGACCTGACACCATTTGACTATCAGGTAATACCATTTAGACTGTATTAATTGGATTCAGCATAAGGTGAGAGTGAAGACTATCATCAGAGAGCACCTGAGACTACAGCAGAAGTTTTCCTCCTCTTCTAGAACCTGCCTACCTGATCTTCCCACCAATGTATTTGGAAAATGCATGGGATTATGAAATAACCAGTGGACTCTGACACCCGTGATCCTGGTCTGCATATAGACTGTCCCAGGGCCACATACATGATGTGGCTGCCTTCCCCACACATCGAATGCTGGTAGAAGGCGGAGTCTGAACCATTGGATGTCTGATGACACTGTGAACTAATGTCTCCAGCCCTGGGAACAGCGCTGGCATGTTGTCAACGCCAATAGAAGTCAGCAGTTGTCTGGGCAACTGAGTTGATATAGATTGCCTAGGCCTGGGATGTTAGTGGTGAGTGTGAGTGTGAGTGTGTGTGTGTGTGTGTGTGTGTGTGTGTATGTGTGTGTGTGTTTGATCAGGGGATTAAGGATTTAAAGAATGCTATAAATAGTATGATCGGCGAGGTAGGGAAGGATTACTTTAGACTTGATTTGCTAAACCTTTCTTAGTTATATCTGTTGAAAGTGTTTTGTCCCCTCTCCCTTTCCCATTCCAGTTCCTTCCCTCTCCTTTCCTCCTTTTTTCCCCCTTCAGCCCTTGAGAAGAAACTAAAGTATTGAACTCTGTGGCTGAAACCAGAACTCTATAAATGGTGACAAGAGGTTGAAAACCAGACTAAGATTGAGTAAAGCAACCTTGATATTCAGAAGTTTGTTGCTCTGAGCTCTATTTGTAAATGGGAAGAATGATAAATTCGAAGCCATTCAGGATTTCACTAAAGTGGTAAATAAGGGGTTTGCGAATCTCTCAAAGGATCAGGAATTCGTTTGAAATATACCCGTGAAAAGGCGGTAATGGGTAAACCAGTAAATAACCAGCAACACAGAAAGTTCTGTGTATTTACTAACGACTCACTTTTCTATAAATCCCCTTGTCCTCTAAGGACCGAGAGAGTAATATTTTCTTTCCTGGCTTGGCATAATAGAAGAACATGTTAGTCAAATCCTGGTTGTGTAAGTTGGGAAAAAAAGTGACATTTATCATTTAATTAGTTCTTTTGAGTCAGCATCCAAAATCACAGTCCAAATTTCCTAACGAGCAGAAGAATGTGAACAAATGATAAAAATCCTGAGGGGCACCAGCAGCCTGCATTTTAGTTATTGGGAAGATGTTTCCTGTTCTGCTTATGATAATAAAAACCCCTGCTCGCAATGTGCTTTACCGTTTCTTCACGTTACAGAGGTAACCGATACAAAAGCCCAAATGTTCAATTCTTTTCTTGTATGTATTAGCTTTAAGACTGTTTTGCGATTTAAACATACGATTCCCCACCCCTGTTGCTAATGTAACTATAATATCTGGTCCCAGTAGGATCAAGGGAGAATGAATAGTCTGGGCGGGAGATGGGTGTTTGGGTCTATTATTAGTACTTTGGGAAGGACATGATTGGCAGAGTTCGCTTGTAGTAAGGACTCTTATCTGGATGGCATTTTAAAAACAAATGAAATTAAATAAATTAAAAAAACAACTGAGTGGGATTAACGGGATCCCAAAAGACTGTAGATGAAAAAGACCTGGGGGTATTTCTTTGTAGTAACAGCTGGCAGAGGGTTGCCACAGAATGGTGTGAAGTGGAATTCCCCGTGTGTGCAATTTGCTGCCAGTCAGAGCCATCAGAGAGAGCAGGGCAAGTTAATGCTCCAGGGAACCATCCGGTGACCAAACACATGCGAGCGCGTGACAATTCGGGCCTGGAATTGCTTCCTTTTCCGTATCTGGATCTCAGGCTGACATGTTCCCCAACTCGACCTGCTTCATGTCTCCAGAACCTTAGCACGGGAGGAAGCAGGGTGTCCTGATTCCCCCTCGTCTCAGGTTCTCTGACGTGTATCTCTGACCTCTTTGGGGATCTGACAGCTCTATACTCTTTCCATTACATCATATCGTACCGGAAAATGCAACTTTGGTGTCTACATAGCACACGGTATAGATCAAGTGTCTAGTGCAGGCAGTGGTGGCAGCAGCACTCCCCCAGACCTTAGTAGCACGATTAGGATTAGCAGAAGGTAGTTTAGATGATTTCTGTAATTGCGACGAGATTTGCACCAAGCCAAGAATATTGTCTAAGGCTGTAGTTTCTACCTCACCTTGATCATGGGCAAATCTGGGATGGCAGCGTCTTCAGTTAGGAGTATGCAGCAAGCATGGAGTTAGCTGGTCAACTCAAGAACTAGGCGAGGTTTAGTTTATCTGGTTCAAGTTCTAAAGAGCTACTCCGAGTCTGAGGATGCCACGTGACCATGATTTCTTTAATCTTCTCTTCACTGAGGCAAGGCAGCGGCCTCGATGAACAGAACCATTTCTCTAGACTTTCCAGGCAAGGAGATTCTGTGGGCTAATCATACCCAGGAAATGACATTGGCGGCTTAGAGAACGATGGGGAATTGCTCCCTCCTGTGTCTGCATTCACAATATAAAATTTGCAAATTGGACACTTTTGGCAAGTGGAAGTTTTGCACTTCTAATTTTTTTTTATAACTTTTGGGGTATAATAAAGGTCATCCAATTTTTCAGATTCATCCATCTAAACTTTTTTGGTCCATCTGTTTTTGTCCTGGCAGGCACAGTAGTAAATGCCTCATTCAGAGCTGCTTCGCTGCTCTTCCAGAACACGGGGAAGGGAGCACTCAGAATTATTATTAATTTCTAAATTAAATGGGCCAGGTCTTATGCTGTCTTAAAAATGGAACCATTACCCTCCCCAAACTATACAGGGGGTAAGGTCTGACTGTGCTTTGTGCGAGAGCTGTCAAAGTCTTTGCATGAAAAGACAATTAACTGTTGGTGAAGCTGGCAGTGGGGCCCTGGAGGAGGGGGGGAGCAGGAGATGAGAGGGTCAGGTTGTGATTCCCTTCGGCAGTCCATGTGGCTCTTTGCTGGCAGAGTGCCCCTCGATGTCAAAGCGAGCTGAGTGTGCCAGAAATGGTGCGGTGTGAGGAGACGGCGAGGCTGGGGCTGAGCGCTTTGCAGTTTTTCTTCCCTGCCTCTCTACTTGTTAACTGAAGACAGTTTTGAAGGTATGGGAACTTAGCACAGGATGAGCTCCATCAAATTATTTTCAGGAAGCTGTGTCAAGCCCCGAGGTAATATTTTTGGATGTGGAATTAAGTCCAGAGTCGGAGCTGAAAAGGGACAAAGCTAGCTGAGGTTAACTATTATTAGCCAACCTTGGCTGAGCTGGAGCTTTGTCCTCAGATGTGGTAAGCTGAGCTGGTCATTTGGAACCAGCCAGAGAAACAAGGCCAATGAGTCTCAAGGTACTTGTTCCTGGTTTTGCCATCAGCTTGCTCTGTGCCCTTGGGAGAGATACTTCAAACCAGCTTCTCCCCACAGCGACAGAGGGAAAGGGGGTGTTTGAAAGGAACTCAGAAAAGTGTGACGTTTAATCAAGCTTTGTAAAGCGTTGCTGGTGAGGCTCTCATCATCCTCTGCCTAATAAACGATCTTAATCAGGAGGCTGCCTGGGCAAGGGCTGAAGAAACAGAGTAATTAGCACTGTGCAACTCGGCATAATTAAGTACGAATGGGGCCTCAAGGTCATCTGGTCCTGACATTTGCTTCTTGGGGGTAACGAGTCTACGATCTGACCGAATCCTTTCATTTGATTTTGCAGTCTACTTTGGCAGTAGTTGGGAACTCATGTGTCCACAACTCTCTTTACAGCAGCATTTCAAAGACGTTAGCCCACCCAAGACGTTGTGCTTAGTGTCTTGTAGGTATTCACTCATTTGGCTGTTACAACAGGCTTAGGAATAGATGGTTTTAAAGTAATGTTTACTCTTCTCGGAATAAATGATGGCATTTTTCTTATCAATTGGAATAACGTCAAGGTTACAGGAAAGTTGCAATTAAGAAACCATTTCTTCCCCCTGGAACCTTTTGAGAGCAAGCTGCAGCCATGACGCTCCTCCATTCCAGCACATCTCAGCAAGCGTTTTCACCTCAGCAGCCTGCATCTTCACAGACACAACATGACAGCTGTGGGACCCACAGACCCTGGGCCATGTGCGGTACTTAGTGGCCATGCCTTTGGAAACCCACCCAGACTGGAAGAGCTCTCCTCTTTGCTCTTTACTCTGTGGCCTTCATTAGTTGAAAAAGAACATGCTAGTTTTGTGATATTTGAGATTGTGGCTCTTTATGTGGCCCAACATGGTCCCAAACTCCCAGTCCTCATCCTTCAGCCTGCTGAATGCTGGAATTACAACCTGTTCTATACAATAGCGCTGCATGTTCACTCCTCACGGTCAGAGTCAGGCTCTGCATGTTTCTGAAAGGAACATCTAAGAACTGATTGTGTTATCATTGGCTCCTCTCATATGGCACACAGTTTCATTTGTCTCTTTGTGTGCTGCTAACCTCGGGTGTGTGTGTGTATGTGTGTGTGTGTGTGTGTGTGTGTGTGTGCATGTGCGCGTGTGTGCGCACGCGCATGCAGGTACACAAGTCGGTGAGTGTGTAGGCCAGAGACTGAGGTTGGTATCTTGCTCTGCCACTAGCCACTTTCCTTTGCGAGACAGGATCTCTTACTGAACATGGAGCTCATGGATTCACTAGACTGGCACCCCTGAGAGCCTTCTGCTTTCACTGTCTCTTTATTGGGGTTACAGTCTTGAGCTGCCTCTCCTGGCTTTGTACCCAGGTGCTGAGGATCCAAACTCAGGTCCTCATGTTTGTGCAGCAAGCCCATTGCATGTTCAGTCACCTTCCCAGGCCTCCACACTCCTAATCTCGATCTGTGAAGACTGCATAGGGCCTATTGAAAAGCTACTATACCCTGTTTGTAATTAATCTGATGGGTAAAGACTCTTGAGATGATGAAAATAATTCTCATGAGACAATGGAAATAGGCTCCTGCCAGACTCTCATTCATAGCTGTGGGGACATTGATGTGTCTCACTGAAGTAATGCTGCCTTTCTGAGGTCACATTCCTTTTACAATATTCAGATGACATTTCATTGTAAGGAAAATCTTTCTCTCCTGTCATCCATCCATCCATCCATCCACCCACTCACTTACCCATCCATCCATCTGTCCATCCATCCATCCATCCATCCATCCATCCATCCATCCATCCATCCATCTGTCCATCCACACATCCATTCATATCAGCACTGGGCAGATGCTGAGATTCTTTTCTTTCTCAGTGATTGATAGCCCATTACTATCATTATTCCTCGGACACTCATGGTATCAGATCTGTCCTGTGAGAATCCCTTTTGTGCCCTTCTGGCAGGCTGTTCATTAAGCAAAGGATACTGCAGACTAGCCTGTCTTTCCTAGTCCCAATCAGGCCATCAGCTATTTCTGTACAAAGTCCTGAATCTGTTTAGTGGAATATAGTGTTTCAACACTGGTATTTGGGCACTGGGTGGGAATATTTTTGTTGGACCATTTCAGCTAGGAAATATATACAGGGATGTATATGTATACATACATACATACATACATACATACATACATACATACATACACACATCTGTGCTTACAGTTATAGGTCCACACTATCTTTCTTCCTGGCTTCTCTTATCTCATATAGTTCCCCTTTATATGTATTGAACTGTGCCAATCACTCCTTTGTACCAACTAAAATGTACAAATGCTTCAAACATGCACCATCTCTGCATCCTTCCACAGGAAGTGCTCTAATACCCTGTGCAGGTACCATACCACCCAGACATCTCATTTATAGGTCGAATGCTTTCCAGACTGAATTATTCAGAAAGAGAGCAGAAGAGAGATGGAAGAGAAACTTGCTAGAGATTAAAAGAGATAAAGCTATTGCTGTTTGAGTGAACTATCCAGTATTTGTTGCTTTCCATTGAAAAAACAGTCTCTTTTATATATGAGATACACCTTTCTCAGCAGTTGATGTTAGCAGAAGCAGCCTAGTTTATTTAGGGTAATATGTCTGTATACAACAGCCCTCAAATATTTGTGGCTGATGCAAGATAGGACTTTTTCTGAGTAGCTTATATATTCATTTGAAAAATTATATATATATATATATGTGTGTGTGTGTGTGTGTGTGTGTGTGTGTGTGTGTGTGTGTGTGTAAATGTGGTGGTCCAGAAGTGGAGTCCCTGGAGTCCAGAAGAGGGTGTTGGATTCTCTGAAGCTGTCACTCCATGGGTCATTCCATGTGGGTGCTGGGAACCTAACTCAGGTCCTCTGGAAGAGTAGGCTTTTACCTGCAGAGTCATCTCTCCTACCTCCTGTGTATTACTTTTTATGCTAAAATAGGCTAAACACTATTCTAAGTTCATTACACACTTTATCTGATGTGTGTGTGTGTACAGTTACTTATGTACGTGAGTTCACGTGGAGGCCAGAGGATAGCCTTGTTCCTCAGGTGCTGTCCACCTTGTTTTTATTTTAAAAATGTGTGTGCGTGTGTCCAAGTGTTTCACGCCTATGTATGGAGGTCAGAGGACAATGCCATGGAGTCAGCTCTCTACTTTTATCTTAGTTTGAAGGGAATCAGTGGAAATCCTGGAAATCGAACTCAGGTCATCAGGTTTGTACAGCAAGCACTTCTATTTCCTGAGCCACCTCACTGGTCCATCAGCTTATGAGACAGGATTTCTTTTTTTGAGACAGGGTTTCTCTGTGGCTTTGGAGCCTGCACTGGAACTAGCCCTTGTAGACCAGGCTGGTCTCGAACTCACAAAGATCCACCTGCCTCTGCCTCCCGAGTGATGGGATTAAAGGCGTGCGCCATCACTGCCCAGCGAGACAGGATTTCTTATTACCCTGCAACTCACCAGGTTTGCTAGCTGGCTGATCAGCGAGCCCCAGGGATCTTCCTGCCTCCGTAACCCCAGTGCTGGGGATGTCTGTACATGTGTCCATCTGGCTCCAACTGTGCTGTCACCCCACCCCTGCTAGTCCAGTTTTAAGCCTCTAGGAGTCGCTACCTGTACCTTCACAGTCTCACTAACTCTAGGTGTTGGAACCAATACAGAATAAGTTCAGGAAGCCGTAACGGTCACAACTGCTCTTCATGTTTTCTGCATTCTGCCTTATACGGATGATGCTCCATTTTTAACTCAGCAGGGTTATCCTCACTTAAATTAAACTGATAGCTAAAAAAGAGCCAAAGATAAGCATCCATCAGATGCTAATTCAACCAACAGTTACACTTTCCATATAAAGTTTTCTGGGTCAAGTAGCATTTATTTTCCCCTGTGAGTCAACACGCTGTAGTTAGCAGATGAGAATCAAATATTAGTAAGCACCCAAACTGAGGAGGGAGGGGCCAGCTCAGAGCAGGCCAGAATTTGGAAGGAGGAACCTACATTTAGGAGTGCAACCAGAATTCTCTTGGAGTCGTTTTGATTACAGATGCCCATGGACTCCAAACATATTGCCTCAAATGTTTATGCATGCCTTTTATGTAAAATGATTTCATACATTGAGACCACATCATGCGCCTGTGTGCATATTGCCTTGTGACATAAGCAAATCACCCGACAGAATTGTTTCCTGAAATAAAGTGCCCTGAAATTTTTGGAAACAAGGACTCTGCCTTGGTGGCCTACTTAGGTGCCACTCTTGTTGCTGCCATCAATGAGAATTTACTACTCCCTCCAGCGCTTGCGTCCCATCTGGAAGATGAAGTCGTAGTACCCGTTTATACTTCTTACTCAAGGGTGTTAGTAACTGGAGTGGGGGCTTGTCAGGGATTGGGAGGATGGGAGAGGTCTTCTCTACTAGTTACTAGATTCTACAGAGTAGTCAAGGCTATGTGTTCCTACCAAGCCACTGCCTTCCAAACCAGCACCAGAGTCCTTCACGAAAGTTATGACAAAGGTTCAAATGGATCCATATTCCTCACAGTTGGCACAGGCCTGGGTCTGGAGTTGGTCTGTGGGCCTCTGGGATGATTGCTATTAAATGGCAGCTTTGCAGAATCTGGACTTCTGTAGAACATAAGGTTGGAGGGATTCTCTAGATTAGGTTGGTGGAGATCAGGTGACCCGCTCTATATGAGGCCAGTACCGTTCTGACAGTGATGCATCATGTCCAGCTGCCTCATGATCCTGCTCTGTTGACCCCTGCCCCCATCCCTCGCTTTAATAGGCTGTAGCTTTAGACTGTGAGCCTCAGCAAACCCTTCTGTAAGGTGCTTTGCTCAGATATTTTGTTGTAGCAATGAGGAAAGCAACCAGTTCAGTTCAGTTTCCTCTCCAGGACCCAGTGGCATTGCGGACCTGTTAGAAAGCTACCCACTTCACCGCTACTACCTCATGTAGAGTCAGGGAAACCAAACCCAGAGGACAGGACTCAACTGCAGATGGAGGGAGAAATTCTGCTGCTGGTGAAATACAAAGCCCAGGTTTTGACTCCGAGTTAAAGCTCAGCTTTGTTCTTGTGCAATTCTACTACCTTATTCATAAGGTCTCTGACATTTGTCTGTCTGTGGATGTGATGATCTTATCTGAAATCCTTATCTATTTCTATTTGCTGAGATATCTATTTTTGCCACAAGACTGCTAAACTTGCTTGATCATCCCCCAGGACATGACGTGGCTTTGGAGCTTTGTAAATTCAGAGGTCAACTGCCAACTTTCAAGTTGGAAACAGCTTTCTCCTGGTTTCTACCACCAATATTTGGGGTCACTTTGGGTATCTTTTGTTTATCTTCTCATAAATTCATGACAAAACCCAGAGCTTGGGCTTCACTCACAGAACACTCAAATTCTCCTAGTGGCTGGACCCAGCCTCCCATCCTACAGAATAAAAAGCCCGAGTTCTGTACTTGAAATCCCACCAATCCTCACCCTGAAAAGCTTCACCCTGAAAAGTCCCCTGCCTCCACAAATGCTACACAAACCCTGTCTTTGTTCAGTTTCCTACTGTTTCTCACCTGAGTCCAGGCAGCCACCTCCTGGCTTTTTCTTCCCAATAATTCACTTGTGTGAGGTTTCTCGTGTGGTGTGACTTTATGGCACCCCTTGGTTCCCAACTGCCAGGATACCTTTCCATCTGCGCTGTAACGCTTATAGCCTGTCAAATAGTTTATTTTGGAATAATATATCTATCTAATAAACTCTCACATGCTTTGAAGGATGGTGTTACTCTAGACTTCTGGGCCATTCACTTAATTTTCTGTAGGTGTTTAAAGTTGGGACATGGTTAGGTTGTTGTCACTTTTAAATGATCAACCTGGTCCTATTGAGATTTATTGAAAAAAGCTGGGCAACATCTTTTAGAATCTTTAAAAATTCTTTCTACAAAGAGTTAAGAACTAACAAGGCAGTAAAGACTTTTTTGACAAGCCCTCAAAGACAGAAATCTAGAGACACAAGCCTAGTACTTGAGATGACATTTACTCGAGGATAGAAGGGGGCTTTTGCTACCCCAGAAGGTGTGGAAGGCAAGCTAAGGGCAGACTGAGCTGTGCTTGTGGTAGCAATGAAGACTGTGTGTGTGGCACACCACAGATGGAGGCTGGGGGTCCTGCAGAAGTGAGATTTGTTTGAACACTGAGACCGAGGGTGGGCTGCCCAAAGGATGACCCTAGGGATGACAACAATGTAGACACAGCCATTCACTGTACCCGGCCAGGCTTTCTGGCATCTGTGATCGCAGAACTTGAAGCTCCCAGATTGATTAGAGGAACTTACAGTGCTGGTACCCAGCATTTGGGCAGAAGCAATTGAAAATTCTCTTGCAGAGAAAGACAAAGGCCATGCTTGTCTTTAAATTACTACTGTCCATTTTTTCAATTCCAATATCAATCATATAATTAAAGATAACATGCACACAAAGATGAAAGGAAGCATAAATCAGAGGCACCATGAGCAACACACCTCTGAAGCACATCCCGGGGTCGTCAGGAGTGTGGAAATAGCAGAGGCAAACTGGCTGAAGGCATGCCGGTGGAGGTGAAACTCAGGCTCGCACCTCTCATCAGAAAGCTAGAAACTGTAGAGAGTAACTGAATATTTGAAAGAGACAGATTGTGGATTCTATGGAATTGAAAAATATAATGCTAAGACTTGGGGTCATGTTTCACAGGTATGCACGACCAAGAACTACTGCTTGTTGGAACAACGTGGTGTTGGCAGGCATCTCTGTTTTACTCAGCTTTCTTTAACCATGTGTTTCTGAGTCTCTAGGCTTCTCCTTACTTTTCCATCTAATTCATCAAATCTCAGGTGAGATGTGAAGCAGGGGCTGGAGATGAGCGTGTCTGGACCCTCGGTGCCTCTCACTGTAGTGGTGGCTTATTATGGTTTCCCATCAGCTTTGCAGTGGCTGCTTTTGCATATCTGTAAGAGGTGATTTTTATTTCTCTTTTTATTTATTGCAACACTTCCAGTGAGATAACCAAATTTAAACACACACTACCCCCAACTTTCAAGATCTTAGGCTGAGGAGAAGAGCTGAGGCAAGAGACACGAGCCCCTTTATCTTGCTATTAGGGAACCCTGTGACTCTAGGGGTGTTAAACATGACAGCAGTGGTTCTCAACCTTCCTAATGCTGTGACCCTTTAGTACAGTTCCTCATGTTGTAGAGACTCCCAACCATAAAATCATTTTGGTTGCTACTTCATAGCTGTAATTTTGCTACTGTTATGGATCATAATATAAATATATGATATGTAGGATATTTGATATTCAACTCTGTGATGATATCAGTCAACCCCAGAGAGGTTGCAACCCATAGGTTGAGAACAACTGCAGGACAAGTCATGTGTCTGTTGACATCTGACTCACACAGGCTGACACTTCAGACAGCTCAGCATAATCGTTCTCTTAGTCTCTTGAAGATACTTGCTTAGTTGTGGCATCTGAATTTGAATGATCCATTGGAAGGAGAGGATAGTAGGAGACACAGTGTACAGTGTACAGATGGGAATCCAGCCGAACCCAAAATATGGTGATAAAGGAATGTTTTGCTCAACTATGTTCATAGCAGCATTGTTTGTCATAGCCAGAACCTGGAAGCAGCCTAACTGCCCCTCGACAGAAGAATGGGTAAGAAAATGTGGTACCTTTACACAATGAAGTACTACACAGCAGAAAAAATAATGGCATTTTGAGATTTTCAGGCAAATGGATAGAGCTAGAAAATATCATATTGAGTGAGGTAACCCAGACCCAGAAAGACAATTATCATATGTACTCACTCATAAGTGACTTTTAGACATAAAGCAAAAAAAAACCAGTCTAAAATTCAAAATTCCAGAGAATTTAAACAACAATGAGGACCCTAAGAGAGACACACATGGATCTAATCTACATGGGAAGTAGTAAAAGAAATTGGGAACTTGGGGAACATGGGAGAGGGTTGAAGAGAGGGGAGAGGAAGGAAAGGGAGCAGAGAAAAATGTATAGCTCAACAAAATCATTTAAAAAAGAAAAAATGAACATTTTATTTCATGTATATGTTGATGATTAATAGGAAAGTTGATGGAACCAAAACCAAAGACACATTACATGAACGCTGCAGCCAATACCTCCCTGGATGCCGACATTCTGTGTGTTTGTAGATTCAGCTCAGATTTGAGAGCAGGGGAGCAGAGGAGAGGTCAGGGCAGGTCAACTGGGATTTCTCACATCTATATTAGAAGAGTGTGTTATGTCCTTTGTGCTCAGGAAGACAGCTGGAGTCTAAGCTGAGCCGTCAGGATGCAGCCCAGAGATGGAAAAGGGCAATGGCCTTCTCAGAGTAGCTTCCATCACAGGTTCCGAGCTGGGCACAGTCACTCTGAGGACTGAAGAAGCATGGGATAGTCATGTTCATCTATTCTTGAACAAATATGCTCTTATACATCTTTATATACTACATCATTATAGCATAACATATGTAGTTTACATATAAGCAAATATTTAGAGATAAATATTTGTATAAGGAATATTAAACCAGTTTTATGAATGGGGCTTGTATTTTGTGCCTAGGTACAAAGAGATCAATCCACTGGTTAATCAAGCTTTGAGAAGGAGCACAGCCTCCCTTGCCCTGTTACCTATCCCTTCTCTTTCCCTTCTTCCCTTCCCGACAGGATTTAGTGTTTGTTCATTACAAAAATATTCATAATCTATATGAACTTTGCCAACTAGCAAAATAGTATTTATAACAATATATTTATCTTTTAGGATTTTAGCTTTTCATACACACATAATGTCTCATGCCTTTTCTTCCAGAAACTGTATTTTAATGGCCAGCTATGGTGGTGCATGTTTGTCTGTAAGTCCATCACTGTCAAGATGAAGACAGATTGATTAGAAATGCAAGGCAGTCCTCTACTACATAGCAAGTTAGGGCCATGACATCATATACTACATGAGTCCTTGTTCTACCCCGATCCTTAATAAATAATAAGCCACCTTTTAATATTTTTTTCTGGATTTTGAAATCAAACTAAAATGTGAATTATAGTTATTGTAATTAAAAGTAAAAAGATTATTAAAACTTATTATAATTTTGGTCATTATTATAGGAGTAACTGTTAATTTTGGTAATTTTGGTTCTGAATTGATTATGTTCATCTCTATCCATCTGTCTTTATTGTCTGGACAACAGCAACATTGCAACAGCCAGACTCTCGACCTCAGGATAAGGACTTCAATGAAGTTCAGTAGAAGAAACTACCGTGTATTTACAGAGTATGAGACTCACCTGGACACTCAGTTTTCATCTCTGTATAGTGACAACATGGTAAATATCTTTTGTGTTTCCTGAGAACCTCTAACGTGGGAGGCATTGTGCCAGCTGATGGTAAAGTTGAGGGACAGAAGATGCAGGAAAGTACATGTTTAGATCCTAAGGAGCTTGTATGTAGTTGGGCTGATAAAACTGCGTACACCTTTGCAAAAGCTAGCCTACAGTTCAGTATTTGAGTGCCAAATGTGTATTATAAATAACATGTTTTGGCTTGTTCATAAAGAGTATAATTTTTCCTTTAATCTTCCTAACATTTTAATACACCTAAAGTTTTCAAAATATTTGAAAACTTGTTTAGCTCGTTTGAAATGGATGATGATACATGTCATTAAAAACTTTTACTTATGTATTGTGTGTGTGTGTGTGCCTGAGCTTATGTGTGTGTATTGTTGCATGCATCCATGCAGTGCCCATGGAGATCAGAAGAGGGCATTCGATTCTCCTGGAGCTAGAGTTACACCATCTGTGCACCACCTGGTGAGGGTGCTGGTCCCCTGGAAGAGCCGCAAACTCTCTTAATCACTGAGCCATCTCTGAGCCTCCAATATATGTCCGTAAAAGGACAAATATATCTGCGTGCAAATCAAAACACCATCCTGGTTCCTTTCATGTACATACCCGTCATCCATTCATGGTTCAGACCCTTATTATGTATAAAGAATTGTGTTGAACAACAGGATTACAAAGATATCTCCAATTCACACTTGAAAAGTCTACTTGACTACTTAGCTATTCACAAGGAGTGACTCTGTGGTCTTTGTAAAGGACAGAGCAAGCTGGGGGACATGTGCACAGAAAACCCTTCAGTTTTTTTTCTTGACTAAAGAGAGGTAATTGATTTATTGACTCATTTATTCGTTTACTAATCTGAACATATCGTTTGTTGTTCTCTGCTGCATACATACTCAGTGTTGGGAGGTAGCTATACAGAAAGGTTCAACATAGACTCCACACACATAGCAAAATTAGTCACTTGTTTTCCTGTAGCCTCCCCTTCAGGTTCTGCTTCTCTAGCAGATGGCATGGCCCTTCCTATGTAAGAGGTGCTCAGTAAATATAGACTATAACATGACACTGTGCTGCTGTATACAGTGAGAAATATTGCTGATGTCCAGGCAAGAAATTTATGCTTCCATGAGACTTCAAATTTAGTAGTAGACATGGAACATGACAAATACTTATTCACAATTATGAACAAATAATGGTTTGAAGGACTAAGACCAGGAGTATGAGATCACATGAACGAGGGCTACGAGTATAGGTAGAGGATATATAAGTATCCCTTAAAGGCTCATGTGTTAAAGGCTTGGTCTTCAGTTCATGATGCAATTTGAAAGTAGTAGACCCTCAGTCTTCCTAATGTTGTGACCCTGTAGTACAGTTCCTTGTGTTGTGGTGAGCCCAAGCACGAAATTGTTTTGTTGCTATTTCACAACTGTAATTTTGCTACTGTTTTAAATGGTAATATAAATATCTAATATGAATGGTATCTGACAACCCACAGGTTGAGAAATACTGCTTTAAGAGGTACAGTCTAGTGGTGATGATCTGGTCATTGTGTGGATGGGGGTGGGGAGTGCCCTCGAAGGGACTATTAGACCCTGGTCCCTTCTCCTTTCTGTATTTTTCTACGCAGCAAAGGCTGACATTGATTTCTTCACCTCCCAAGTGCAGGAATAACAAGTGTGCGCCTCCACATTCGGGGACTCCTATAGCACCAGTTTCTACTGCCATGGGCTGTTTTGCTATGGGTCCAAAGAAACCAACAGTGGACCATAGCTCTCCAAACTGAACCAAAATACGTGTTTCTTCTTTTAAAGTCAATTATTTCAGATTTTGTTATGGTGACAGAAAGCCGAGTAATACAGGGATCTAGACCCAAGTGGGTGGGGCTGGGAGACTTCTCTCAGGAATCAGCACAAGCTATGTCATTTACTTAGCATACCGTAAGGTGAAGGGTATTCCAGAGAAAGCAGGGGAGTAACACATGTGTCTGCCCCAAGGAGAGGACAGATGCCCCAAGGGCAGGTCCTGGTCCTGATTGTGAAGGTGCTTGACCTCCTGTGGTGCCCCAGGATCAGCAAAGGGGTCCTCATCTGGGACCGAGAGCATAAGGTGAGCTCGGAAAGCGATTTCTTGGGTCTTAGTGAATGCATCTCACTGCTATAATCGATGCAAGTGATGTCAGTAGATTTATATTTCAAAAGTTCCCTCTGGCTGCTGGGGAATCTGAGCTGAGCTGCTCAAGAGAAGAGCTTGTGACTTGATAGGACACTCTCACCAGTAGGACACTTTGCGACATTGTTTGCTGCAGTGAGTATACATCCTTGTCTCTAGATGGAGTAAGCATCATTTAGCCCAATGCTCTAACCCTTTGAGATTTATGTTATCCACACCTTGGCTCAGTCTCACTTCCTGTGGCTTCATCTACCCACAGTTAGCTGCAGCCTGAAAACACTGAATGGAAAATTCTAGAAAAAAACTATTCATAAATTTTAAGTAACTTTCATTATAGTGGATTATCATAGTCATTCCATGTCATCTGTAGCCACGCTCCTAATCTCTCCCTATGCCTTAGTTTGTAAAGTAGACTTTATCACAGTGACCTTAGACAGGGTTTGGCCCTATCCACCATCTCAGGCATCCATCCACTTCTTGGTTAAGAGAAATAGAGGGCCTGGGCTTAGGACCTGAAGCTGAGGGTGGACTTTTGAGAAGGCTCTAGTCAACAGAGAGACTCACGTGACTCACTTGCAGTCTCGCCTGTGTGTTTGGCAGGCAAGCATTCTAACACTGTCTATGCACTTTTCTCTGTGAGGTAAACACTGGACAAATCAATGGGCAAAACACTTTTTTTTAAAAATTAAAATCCAGATTTACAAACTCCCCATTTCCATTGGCTTTCACTAATGGATGGAAAGTTTACATCATCAAATCTTTGTTCTGTTTTTTAGAATTTTGCAGGACACATGGTATGTTTAATAAATACCAAGTAATCTAATAAAGATAAATTTTCATTGTAGCAGCCAGCCCTGTTGTAGCTATTGGAGAAAATACTTCCTGAATTCAATTGGATCTTTCAGGAACTAGAGAACAATGTTAGACCGATGATAAATGTGTAAATATTATGCATATTTAACACTTAATACTGAATGTTTCCATACAGCTGAGTTATATGTAAAACTCTTGACATGTTTTTATCTGTTTCTCTTAGTTTTCCTACACCTCAAAAATATTTTGTTTGTTTGTTTGAAACTAAACCCAGTGGATTAAGCCATCTGCCTACTATTTTCAAAATGAGATAATTATTTTCTCCCAAATGAATGAAATCTCCTTGAATATAAACTCTTAGGGGGCAAGTATTAATGTTTTCCTGTCATTTAATATTCTACAAAGGAAAATGCAAAGCCCCATAGTCAGGAGGCACCAACAACAGGGGAGGCACCAACAACAGGCTGAAAATGGTTCTTTGTTTCTGTGTTTATCAGAATCTATATTTAGCAACCACAAAGTTTCATAAAAACAGTTCTCCACTTCCCAGATTGTCAAAATGTTATCTATATTTAACAGCACAAAATTAGAACAAAAGAATCCAAACATCTTTCCGACAACTTTAGAATAGGTAGATGGCTTTCAGACCACGTCCTGTGTCTGGTTGCCACCCGTGTTCAGCCAGTTTTGTCACTCCTTCACTTCTGTTTTCTCATGAGTTTTCAAGCAAAAATGGAATTGCTGGTGATGGAAGGTTGATGCATACAGCTCTTCTAAATTCTATGCTTAGGAAGCAGCTTTCGGAGATGCAAAATGTTCATAGCATAAAGCCCAGATTATTTAGGTACCCTTTCAATCATCCCCCTTAATAATCACTGGTGCTAGCTGTGTCTTAGATGTTTGGTACAGTGGGGTGGAGGCTTTGTTTTCTACTGCAGACAATGCCTGGGAGAGCAACTGCCTTTTTGGGAGCATCTATGATGTGCCCAGTGCTTAATAAAGTGACTCATTTAATGACTCATTAGTTGCTCCAAGATGTGTTCCGAGACCACACAGACACTTGTGGAGGGATGGAACTTTTACCTCTGACCTCCCTTCCCCATCCATGGGTATTCAGAGCCATAGATGATTAGTTCATTATGAGAAGGATACTGTGGTCATATTGTTCAGACTTACTGAGGCAAAGCATTTGTGTAATTAGCTTACGGGAGGAAATGGTTATTTTGGGGTATGGCTTCAGTTGATGGTTGCTTGGTCCTATGCAATGGGTAGAACATCAAGATGGCAGGAAATAATGCCAGAGAAAGCTCTTTATGTCATGGCAACCTGTGGATGGGGTGGAGGTTGAGATCCGGTTGTCAAGGTTCCATCTCCAGTGACCTACGTTTTCCAGAGAGGCTCTGCCCTGTACCTTATGCACACCACAACACTGCCAAGATACTAGAAATCCACTGGGGGATTAATGATGGGGATACAAGCATTTCCCTTCACACCAGGCAAAAACCTGGGGAGCCATTTCATATTCAAACGTGAGAAGAAGCTGTGAGAATTTTGTCTAATTCTCAACACTGGAACCACCCTTACTGTGGGACTTAGGAATCTAGCTTGACTTAGAGCAGAGGATGGTTTGAGGCTGTTTGTCATTATTCGCCCCTTTGTGGTACATTTATCAACAGACTGCTGGAGGAATGCCTGTCGTTTTCTATGTCCGAGCTAATCCCTCTGCTCTCTTTAGATCTGACTGCCCCATACTTAGTTGCTGCTAGCTTCTTTTGGAACTGCACTCAGCTGCACAGTTTCTGAGGCTAAAGATGTGAGAAGGGACATCAAGAGCATTGCCTGGCCACGGCTCGTCCTAGATGAGCCAGCGACAACACCTTGCCTTCTTCTAAATTTTAAATGACCAGAACCGAGAAGCCAGAGTGTTTCTGACAAAACTTATGTCATGAGATGCACACAGAGCTACGCTGTGGTTAAGTCACAAATGCTCCAAATACAGAAAAAGAAGCCAAAGCTTTACTGCATGCCTGGGGTCGGTGATCGGTGGTTGCGACAGTAGGTATTTTGATGGAGAGTTTTAGTTCAATATGGATTGCATAAAAGGGAAATATATTATTATATTAATATATTATGTATTAATCACACACACAATACACTCTTTACAAATGGTGTAGAAAATGTGTGTGTACCTGCCTCAGCCCCTGCATTGTTTGTTAACCATGCATAGTTCTTACAACGTCAGAGCCAACCACTCTTCAGAATTTTCTGGTTTCCATTTAATTGCTTTTCTTTATGTTTTCACACATATACTTGCATACTTTAGTAAGATGCCGCTTGATTTTAATGTGTTTTTGAAAGCATGGAAACACAATCATCTAGCCCACGCTTGTCTTAAGTTTCATCTTTTCACTTAGCCCTGGGCTCTGGAGAGTAACCTTTGCTATTGCACGTCTCTCTGCTCATTAGTCCCTCCTGCACCAGATAGACGCTCACGGGCACGCATATCCCAGATGACGTGTTTGGCCTACCTTTGACTGATATTTGCTTCTATTTTAGATTTCCATTACTTAAAATCAGAGTTATGTGAACACCACAGTAATTTCTGAAGCTACATAAGTCTGAGGGGAATTTGTAGGTTATTAAATACTCATTTTTGATCTTATCAGCTAAGTTCCGGATTCAGAAGAGTAGTTACACTGACTGAAGCCCCATTTCTCCAGGTACTGGACATTGTCAGACTCCAAGCCTTCACAGTGCCTGTGAGTAAAGAAGGGCTTTTCATGTGGTTTCAACATGCATTTTCTCTGGGAGTTGGAACACTTTTCATATGTTTTTGGTTATTTGTCCTATTATGGTGATGGGCTTCTCCAAGTGTTTTGTCTCATTTTCTTTTGAATTGTTTCTTACTGGTTTCCAGGAATTCGAAGATACCCTTATGGACAGGAATCTTCAGCTGGTGACATTTAGTAATGAGCATGAATATTCCTAGAGTTCATGAGGCTGGTTCAATATCACTCCGACATGTGTTATACTGCAAATAAGATCAGAGCCACTCTCTACCTCAAAATAGTGAAGACTTCTATCCTCTGCTTTCCTAAAACGTTTTGCCATTATGCCTTTTGTATTTAAATTTATGATCCATCTAAAAACCATCCCTATATTCCCCTTATTTTTGTATGGCATAGAGACTTAATTTTTTTCTCAGAATGGGCAACAGATGTCTAACCATTTATTGGAATCTGATCCTGATGTATCTATAGAACTAGGCTCAAGCTGCATGAATGTGGCTTTATTTGCATTCTTGTCCCACGATCTGTTTGCTTATCCATGTCTGTGTCTTCCCTAACACACTAACATTTTAATATTTCTACAGAGCTTTGTACTTGGTAAGGCAAACCCATTCTTTAGTTGTTATGTGGAAGGCTGGTTTTTTTGTTCATTAATCTTTTATTTAGAATTGCAACTGCATTTGCACACAAAACCATGGAATTTTCACTGGAATTGTCCTGAATCTACAGATGAATTTAAGCAAAAGTGGGAGATTAAACACTTGTGTGACATTAAGCATTTTTGTCGTTGTCTGTGAAGAGGCTGTATGTTTCCACTTCAGCACTTGGATCCAAATTTCTCTGCTTAATGTTTAGTTACCAGAATGCAGATAGCAAGAACTTATACGAATAAACATAAAATATAGACAATCCAACTTAAAAGTGGGCATATTAACTGAATAAACATTTCTCCAAAGACAGTAAGGATTGAAGAGTTCTGTGTCATCGATCGCTAGAACACTATTCCATACTAAGATGGCCAAAATGGACGACAACAAGTGCTGACAAGGTGTGCAAAATTGGTATTTCAAATAGTGCCGATTAGAATACAAAATATTGCTGCAACCTTGGAACACAGTTGTAGCTCCCCAAACACTGAGCAATTATCTTGTGACTTGATAATTTCACTGCCAGGTAATGTCTGTACCCAGGAGAACAGGAAATAGGTGACGGAAGAAATCCGTTATTTGAATATTCACACTACACTATATCCGGCACAGACCAGAGCAGCTCCACACAAATGTGGTCTGTCCAACCACTGGAAATGGTTTTGCTCACTGAAATGAATGAAGTGCTGGTGTGTATCTTAACATATATAAACCTCAAAAATATCATAAATGAAGCAAGTACAAAAAAAGGCCACATGTTGCATTAAATATATATATAATTATGTGAAGTGTTTGAAACAGACAAATCTGTAAAGACAGAAAATAGACTAGTGACTTTGAGGACATGAGGGACAGAAGAAAAGGGGATTCTAACAGGCAAAGTTTTTTCTATGACAATTAACTCTAAAATTAGTGGTAATATTTATACGACTTTGTGAATATGCTGTGAACTTTTGATTACATGATTTAATTTTTACATACTTAATTTGTGTGCATGTATAGAGACAGAGAGAAAGAGAGAGGGAGGGAGAGAGAGCAACTTGTGGGAGATAGTGTTTTCCTTTTTTCCTTTTCTCTGCATCTGTGGGTCCTGGAATCAAATTCAGGTAGTCAGGCAGCAGACAACTTTACCTACTGAACTTTCTCACCAGTTCAAATTATACATTTTAAAAGGGTAACTTTTATAGTCTATTAATTTCTCTATATAGCTGTTATTAAAATTATGTTTTAGTTTTCTTTTCTTTTTGAGAGAGCAAGAGGGAGAAGGAGAGAGAGGATGGGTGTGAAGTTAGGGAGGTAGGGGAGGGAAAAGAATATAATCAAAATACATTGCATGGGAAACTTTTTTAAATAAAAATTTTTAAAAAGATTTAAAAAAGAAAATAAAACAGTAAAAGTGCAGGCTCTGGCGGAGGCGGGCTTACCATTAGCAAGCCTGCGTCCTGCTGCACTAGGTGCACACTGCACTCCAGGCTCCCCTGCAGACCCTTTGTACAACCAGCGGGCATGCTCTGCACCACTGCAGATGTGGGTGGCACCTCCATGTTTTCTTCTTTCAGACAAGTCTGGTGACTTTAGCTCTGTTTGATATTTAGGAGCCAGACTGCAGACAGCAGTGTTTCTGATGCTTGGACAGCATTTTCTTGGCTTTCCCCACAAGATCTCCCCTTCTGTGTTCTTACAACTCAACCCTTGCTTTTCTCAAAGGCATCCTTTAGGTATTTCTTTAGTTTAGGACTCTCCATGCAAGGTCATTCAGTGTGCCGAGATGGCTTTGCTACCGTTTCGTTCTTCTGTGGCACCAATTGTTGCTGCTGGGAAATGTTCCCTGCCCATCTCAAGGGCCATTTTGGTACGAACTCTGCCTCTAGCCTGATTGCTCCTGAGATCTAGCTCATCTCACCCTTTCAAACGGACACCTCCGTGGCTTTTCGTGTTTTCACGGAGTTGTGTGGCTTCCCGCTATCTGTGTGTAAGTTTATGTTGTTTGCTTCGGGGCTCCTAAGACTAAAAGCGAGCATCTTGCAGCAGTTTTAGGAAATCCTTAATTGCTACTTTCTCCCCTCCTCTCCGTTCTCTTTGTTTTTGGCAGTTGAGATCAAAACTTCAGGGCTAAAGTTCCCTCTTACCGTTATCCTTTCTTGTTTTCTAACCCATTTTTGATGTTTTCTACTTAATTTTCTGTCTAAATTCCATTTCTTTTTCATTTCTCCTGAAGATACCCGATTCTCTTTTTAATTTTTTTGAAAATTTCATAGATTCACACAGTGCATCTTAATCATGTCCACAGCCTCCCTTCCTCTAATATCCCTCCCAATTTTATGTCCTTTTAAAAAGTACCTACTTCACAATAATAATTCAATTATTGCTGTCCATAAGTGCATCGCTGTGGGTCCACCCACTGGGGACATGGAGGATGAATCAGTGGCTAGTCTATTCAAGTCCAGCCAGGGGCCCCCTAGTTACACAGTCCCAGGGTTATCGTGCCTTTCCTAGATCCCTCCTTCATTTATATTTCAGATTGTTCTGTAGTTGAAGGCTTTGTCTTCTTTCACTGTCTCTAAACTACTCAAAATGCTCTAGTTTCTTTTGTGTTTGTTCAAATTATCACCACGCTGCTCACTCACTGTGTTTCTGGCGCTCTGCTCTGTGCTCTGCAGAACCTGGAGTCGATGGTTTGATAGTCTGGGAATGCGTGTGCCTCTGTTTGCTCCTCTCGGAGACACTTTGTCTCTTTCTAACACGAGCCAAGTGCGTCTGTGTTCTACGTCCAACAGCCTCTGCCTTGTCAGAGGAAGGGCGCTCATTTCTGACAGGAGGCGCAATCCTCGCTGGATCTGACCTGAAAGCACATTCTCTGTTGTACAGAATGCTGGATGCCAAGGCACGTCTGATGCAGGAAAAAAAAATCAACATTCTGCTTATTTGCAGAAGCTCAGAGAAGTTTCAGGTTGGCATTTTCCCCCCTCTAACTGCAGGTGCAGCATAAGCGCTCAGAATTTAGGTTCTGATAGCCCATTCATGCCGCAGGAGCCCAGTCACATGGGAGGGCACTTCCTAGCTTAAATACCTGCCTTCCAAAACGCAGCAAGACTGAGCCTCTTTGCTTCTTACTTAGTCGAGGAAGAACCTTTGCCGTAGCGTCTCCTCTACTATAGAACAAGGATGGGAGAGGAGTTTACATTCCAACCCAAAGCAAAAAGAGCAATGCTCAGCCTCAGCTGACAGACATTCCCGACGCCCTATTGTAACTTAAGCACGCTCATGGCAGCTTTTTTACTGATAAAAAAATTACTTGTTACAGAGCACATACCATAGGATGAACCAAATGTACAAAGTGGGGCTTTCTGTTTAAATAAATAGAGCGCCACTTGACATCTGGTGAAAATGTCTCCGAAGCACCCTTTGTTCTCATTTGTTGCATCCACGAGTTTCTCGAGCTGAGACGCTGCCCTGTTAGGGGAGGAGGCACATGACTATTAGCTTTCCTTTGCTGCGAGCGTCTGAAAAATCTTGCATCTAGAATCTGTAGTTATTATAGGGTTTGGCGTGTGGGTGGCTGAAAATATGGGACTTGGCCTTTTGGTGCCAAACTTTGATGCAGCTTCAGCTGTCTGTATACAAAAGACATGGCAGCGTGTGCTGCTTTCCTTTAATATTCGAATTGTTGGCCGTGCCAGTGGAATAGTGAATATGTGGATGGTGCTGTTGATCTTGGAGCCTGCCAGTCTCAGAGAATCTTAATTGATGAAGATGCTGTTAGGAACAGAGTGAGCATGTGGGTGGGGGGTGGCTCAGTGAGAGTTGCACAAGAAAGGATGCTGTCCTGGGCCCTCCTGCATCCCTTTCTGGCCCCACACCCAGTTTCCCTCTTCTTCCCTCTTCCTTGTCTCAAATTAATGTCTTTGATTTGCTAGTTCTCTGACGCCCATGAAAACAGAAATTAAATGACAAACTTTTCTGCCATGTGGCCCATTCTTTGGTTGAAATTTCTTGACATTTTGCTAGGTTTGGAGAAATAAGAAAATGGAAGATGTCAGCTTTTGGACAGCTTCTGCTGTAAACCTGATTGCACGCAAGCCGTGAACGTGAAGTGGGCTGAGCTGGCAAGACCTGGCGACAGTTGCATTTCCGCTTTCCTTCCTAGCCTATACCTCTCTCGTGTTGCTCTTTGAGATCTCTCCATTCTCCGCATCTCTGTCGTTAAAGTGTGAAGCCATTCCAGAGCAATGGGAAAGACTGGATGACTAGTCCGTGCCACCCACAGAGGCTTTGAAATTCACATCTTTGGAGAGTATTTGTTGTTGCTGACTTTTCAAGTTAATTTTTTAGGTTAGAATTCAGAATCATTTTGGCACCACCATTTGTATTCTGTGGCGTTTAAAAGTGATACTAATGATGACATTCTGAGATAATTTTCTATGGTTCTTTCCTGTGAATGTGACCTGACCCCTGACAGTGTGGGCTGTGGGTGTTAGACATACCGCGTTCTCATAGTCACGGTGATTTCCACATGTGGACTCCAGCCTAGAGAGACCAAGGACACAGAATCTTCTCAATTTATGGCAGCACTCACAAACCTCCTCCCCGTGCTCAGCCTGGCCTTCCAGCTTTGTGAGCACTGTCCGGAGGGGGTTTGATTCAGTGAAGAAGGAGACTTTAGTTCTTTGAGATAGAGACTTGATGTGATTTCAGTCTATACAGATGACCTGTGGTATCCAGGGTGATTGGTTCCAAGACACCCAGGGTACCAAACTGCACAGATGCTAAGTCTCGTATTAGAAAAGGCATAGTATTCACATATAATCTGAGCACATCTCTTGCATTTTTGAAATAATCTCTAGATTATGTTTCCTGATACACTATAAATGCTATGGAAATAGCTATTATACTGCTTTGTTTATAGACCAGTAACAAGAAGAGAAGCCTATGCAACTTTACTATGGTTGTGGCCTTTTCTTTTGAAATGTTTTCTGCCTGTGATTATGTGAACTCACAAATGCAGAAGCTACGGATTTGGAGGGCTGAGAGTGTATCAGTAAATCCCGCAGCACAGCCCGTGGAGCATGGGTCAGGCTGGGGACCTGGGAGACACAAAACAGGCTTGTCTCTCCTAAGACGCTTTTAGTTCACAAGCAACATGATTTATGAGGCATGTGAAAAACACAGTGGATGTTGGTTTAAAAGGTTATAAAAACTTAGTATTTGACAACAGAAAAGACCAAGGGCATGCAGTCAGTGAGGAGTCCTTTGTAGCACAGGCTCCAGGAGGCTGAAATGCTTGGATCCCCTTAAGGCTAGATGCTGTGGACAGGACTTGTATAAAGGTATCCAAGGCTGGGGAGAGTCTCAGAAAAGCAGCATGTAAAGCCTATGGTACAGCCCAAGGAGGAGTAGCCATATGTGGCAGGCTCACAGCACCACCAATAGGTTCCTTGTGACACAGAATCCATTGGCTTTGCCATACCAATTTGAGTATATTCTACTATTCCAATCCTTTCTGTTATTAAAAAGTCATAGTTCATAAAACACATATATGAAAATACAGGATGTAAAAAATCTAGTGAGGAAAATGTAAGTGTAGTAGAATAAAGAAAGCCAATAATGATGTAATTATATACTATGGTATACATTCTACAAGCTTTTTACATTTGTTAGCCTTACAATGCTAACAAATTTTGTCTCGATGGAATATGTATAATACAGAATTGGTCATTTTGGTTTTTAGAGTACAGAGGTCTTGAGCACTCTTGTGACACTGTACAACTGCCACTATGCCGCCTGTGTCTACAAGCCTTTCATCCCACAAAACTGACCCTCTACCTGTTATCTGCTCACTACCATTCCTGCCTTCTCCCTCCAGCATCTGGCAACCACCGTTCTACTTTCCTCTGTGGGTCTGACTGGCGAAGCTGCCTCATGCCAGCAGGATTACACAGCATCTATCTTATTTTTGTCTTCCATGTCTCTCTCGGCATAAATTCCTCAAAGTTCATCCATACCGTAGCATATGTTAGAATGCCATTTCTTTTCAAGGCTCACTAATATCTCATCATGTGTATGTTCCAGATGTTATTCATCCATCGGCTGATGGTCACTTGACTAGTTCTACATTTCCAATATTGTGTTCAGATCAGCAATGGCTGCACACGTATCTGCTTGGGTCCCTGCTTTCAGTTCTCTGAGTGTACACTCAGAAGGGAAATTAATGTCATATGATGTTTCCATGCTTACTTAAAAATCTTTATTTTAAATTACGTGCATGTCATTGTGAATATGTGCATGTAAGAGGCCAGAAGAAGGCTTAAGATCCCCTGGAGCTGGAGTTACAGGTTGTTGTGAGCAGCCTCATGTGGATGCTGGGAACCAAATTCCCATCTTCTCTGAGAGCAGCAAGTGCTCTTCCCTGCTGAGCCATCTCTCTGACCCCTCTGTTCATGTAAGGAAATGCAAATTTACCTTTGCTGTTTCTAGCAGTCCTTGCAAAAAATGAAACAACAAATTACATGGCCCTTGAGAAAAATCATGGCTTTGCGACGAGCCCTTTGAGAGACCGGACTGGAGGAGCAGCTGCGGTGGGTTCTTGTAAAGAAGGTGCTGTGCGCTGCGTTGTTCACCAGGATGCACAGCAGCCTGTGAGTCAATGTAGCCGGCACTTCCTGAGCACCCAGTGTAGCTGGGGCACCATGCCAGAACCCAAGCAATGACACTGTGGGCCTGGCTCCAGTGGTATTGTGTCCTGACCCAAGGGCTGGTTGGTAAGGAGAGGGTGGCTGAGAAGCCAGTGAAGGGAAGGGCACTTGATTAAGAGTCATGCTCCGCGCTTTACAGTTTAGGAGGGCGTGTTCCAGCTGTTTCATTCCGGAGCAGAACACATCGTTGATTAACCTCAGCTTCCATAAACTTCAAGTGGGCTATTCATTTTAGTGCTGTTTGAATCCACAGCGCTTGAATCCCTCTGTGGAGCTCATGCTTTCTTCAGTGACTACCTAGTGTTTTTTGTTTTAAATTAGAAATGCACCTTACCTTGTCTATCGAGAGGAGAGAAAAGGGAAATGGTACCCCAGAGCTCAGCAAGGCCATAAACGATCAGAGCTATCCAGAGATGCCGCCCCAAGACCTGTGCGGTGACGAGAGCGTGACCACCGCAGATGATAACAGCCAAGGCGAGGGTTCTCTGCAGCTCCCTGGTGATTTGGCACCAGAGAGTGCTGTCCGCTGACATCCCAGGAGGCAAATGGCATCAGTGACTGCGGGCCTTGATTGGGGCAGTGAAATATTGCTGGCAAAAATTAAAAGGTCCCCGTGTCAAAATAATTCATGCTATGCATATCTTCCATTCTGATGAGACCGCTGATATCTGGATTAGCAAGATAATAAAACTGATCAGACTACAGTTAAACAATTTAAGCAGGAGAGCTGTTCATTTTGTAGGTGTCACTGTCAGATCAGGGGGTCAGAGCGGAATGAAAGGCTCTCCCCAGTAACCTTCCAGAGATGGGGATCTGGACCGCTCCGCACTAGCCGTCCAGAGTTCTCATCATCGCCTGCCGACTAGCATTACCGCAGCAGGCTGTATTCTGACATTCAAATCCCAGGAATGACAGGCTATTAGAAGAAAGAAGAGGCACTCATACATTAAGCTCCGTATCTCTGACCTGTAATATGAACTGATAGTGATATTGTAATTGAGTCAGTCTAAAAAGAAAAAAAAAACGGTCTGGAGGAGTCTTTATTAAAACCCGTGGCTGGAAAGTGCATGTTTATACTTCTGATGATTTGTGGGTTTGTTGACATGTTTTCTGTTTCTGCAAACGAAGGGTGCGTCCTGTTTATTAGGTATGTGGTAATTTGAGATAACACTGCTTCTCCCCAGCCTTCTCCTCAAGTGCTAAGCAGACATAGGTTGGGAGAGATTTGTTCATAAAGGGCACAGCTTTTAAATGAACAAACGGACTTGAACACAAGCTGAGGCCAGGGCGGCCACTGAGGAGATCTCTTCTCATTTCCAGCTTCCACTGTGCTTTCCCTCCACAGTCCCCTCTCTCCCTAAGTCAGAGGCCCAGGAGCAGCAGGCTCAGTGTTAGACGGGGACTTTATTGGAGGGTGGCATCAGGCATTGAGTGAGTCACTTAATACACATCAATTCCAGGGTCTCAGATGAGTGTCAAACCTCTCCAGAAAACACTTTAGCGTGAGGGAGCAGTTCAACCCGATTGCTGTTCAAGGGTGGCTGTGGGAACTCTGCAAACCAGATGCTTGAATGTTCATGTGTGTGGTCTGGGGCTGATTACAGGTATCAAATGTCTGAAACCTGAAGTAGTATGGAGAATTTTAGCACTGAGGTGTTTGGGTTGTGTTAACCAGCACCTCTGTCTGTGAGGTGGTGAACACAGTGTCACAGTGTAGAGCAAAGCAGAAATGATGTGGCGGGCCACTATACACCACAGGGACAGAGGATGATGTGCTAATAGGTGCGGGCATGACAAAAGTGCAGCTTATTGCTGGGGTACAGTTCTCCTGTATCCTAGTGCTAGTGTACAGTTCACCTATTTCCTAGTGCTGGTGTACAATTCACCTGTATCGTAGTGATGGTGTACAGTTCACCTGAATCCTAGTGCTGGTGTACAGTTCACCTGAATCCTAGTGCTGTTGTACAGTTCTCCTGTATCCTAGTGCTGGTGTACAGTTCTCCTACATCCTAGTGCTGGTGTAGAGTTCACCTGTATCCTAGTGCTGGTGTACAGTTCACCTA
>JAQHUG010000015.1:6537213-6563434 GCA_028555095.1 Dicrostonyx torquatus
GTGGCAAAAGACCACTGGGGAAACTGTCCTCAGCAGTGAGTAAAGCCATTTATGTAGGACCTGGGTGATGATGCTTATGAATGAGAGTTACAAGAAGACTTTGATTTCTAGTTTTCAGTTTCCCCTTTGATATCCTTGGCTTGGGCTGCTGTCTATGATGTGCTGTTGTGGGATAATCTTGTTGTACACTCTGAGGATGGATCTCTGCCTAGGCACCTCTGATTGGTTTAATAAAGAGCTGAATGACCAACAGCTATGCAGGAGAGATTAGGTAGAAATTCTGGTGCGAGAGAGAAACTCCTGAAGATTCTGAGTCACACGGGATTTTCTCCAGCCAGACACAGAGGGAGTTAGATGTACAGAATGGAGAAGTATAGAGTCACATGGCAGAATGTAGATTAACAGAAATTAGTTACTTTAAGTTATAAGAGCTAGTTGGGAACAAGACTAAACTAAGGTCAAGGTTTTATAATTAATAATAAATCTCTGTCATTATTTGGGGGCTTATGGTCCAAAGAAAGCTTGCTAAAATGTCCTGAATAATTTTGATGATGTCAACCTTGTTGTACTTACTAGATAGAGGTGCTTGGTCATGGATTCTTTCAGCCTTTGAAATTGTGAAGCAGGCTTTTTAAAATAAAGTTCTCATCTTCTAGTATTTTGTTATAGCAACAGAAAATGAACCAATATGCCACACATCACTGTAACCTTTATTTTGATATTTGATATTGATTAACTGTTGAATATGAAAAGGTTCATGAGGGTAAGGAAAGTGATTTTTTTGTGGAATCTGATGCCTTCACTCTCTCAAGATGTGCTATCCTCAAAGGGATGATGAAGTCATACTTAAAAGCTAGAATAGGATTTAGTTATTACAGCGGTCTCCAGGCAAGCTGAATCAGCATCATCCAAGCATGTTAGAAATGGAGACTCGCTGGCAGCATCTCAGAGCCAGCAACAAAGAATTTGTAGTTTACCAAGATCAATTTGTTAAGCTCCGGTACAGGACACCTTCAGTGTTCAGTTTCTAACGGTGTATGACTTTAGACACTTAGCTGTGATGTATTCCTTTTCTAACTCTACAATGAAGTGAGTACTTATGGCTCTGGAAGTCACCTCAGATACCTTTCCTCCACACCGCGTGCACACATGGATATGGCTGCTACTGTATCCTCATAGGTACCGGCACAATTTCTCCTCAGAAATCTGATTAAATAAAAAAAATTAAAAAAATTCTTCACTTGAGAACATATTTTTGAAAAAAATCTGATCTATGAATGAGTGGAAGTGTGTATGTGTTCAAGGTGGGTCATTAGAGTTCCTGAATGTGTTGTGAGCACAGGGCGTGTATGGGACCTTGTCATGTGGAGGGGAAAAGACCCCTAATTATATCAGTAACTCCGATTTTATTTTTTACAGTGTAAACAGACGTGCAGAATTCATAATTACTTATAAATGCTAACGCTGACTGTATTTTAAAATGTAAAAATTGCTATCATTGGAGTTGTGTCTTGAAAATATGTTTATCTATCTTAGTGCAAATGCTTCCTAGAGCCCTGGGAAGGCACTTTCAGCTTTTCTGAGGCACTTAAGCTCTACAGCTTCCGGAAGATCACGTGTTGAAATAATTCACACTTCCATCTGGCTGAAAGGACACCAGGTGGAAGTTGCTGGTCGGGATGAGTCTGTTACGTGGAAGGAAATGTTTGCTCAAAATAAATGAAAGGCAAACATTTACATGCATTCTGTCTTTTTGTCTGCGTGGGTAGACTCCTGTTTTCTATTCTAATGTTCCCAGGCCTGGATCCCGTCTTAAACATTCACTTTGTGTTGTTGAGGGTCCGGAGGAGGGTGATTAATGGAGCGGCTGCCACTGTTTTATTTTCTTCTCCACAGTCTTTGATCACAGTCAATTATCCTCTCCTTCTCATCCTTTCTGCACGCTATCCCGAAATCCAAAGGGGCTGCCCACTTTCTGCAGGAGAGAGGAAGCCGAGCTTCCTGGATGAAGTTTGCCTTGTTGCTGGGCCAGCTGGCAAATTTTACATTTCCCACCGAGTGTCCCAGTGTGCTGTCAAAGGCTTGGTTTTGTGAGTTGACTTCTGATAGGCACTTTCTGCGCCTTACCTGTCAACTCCACGGTGGACTTCCTCATTTACAGCATGGGGCTCACAAGCACAGACCGAGCCCGCCAAGCCAAGAGGAATCCTATGGAGTGTTCCACGTAGCAGCCCTTTGTCTACCCTTTCTGTTTGCCAGACATATTCTTTTGTGCTTGGGCTCAGTCAGTGTGCGAGTGTCTGTGTATCGTCCGGAGCACACGGAGGAACCAGCACTCTCCTCATTGTTAACCCTGGAAAGGGCGAGAGCCAGACTTTGAGTCCTGGTATCAGAAAAGAGACTTGCTGGCTGTGGAGGGGATTTTCTCCAGGGTTATAAACCAGCTCTCCTCACAGCTCCGTCTTGGGTTTATACGGATAAGCATTTAGTAGTTAGCTGTGACTGAGTAAACGCTTGGAAATCAGCCTTTGCAGCCCATGTATTTCAAAGATTTCAAAATATTACAGTCTCTAGGCTCTATCAGGATCACACTTGGGTTTATCTTCCAAGCTTCCAAGACTTCCCATGGAAAGAGATCACAAAATCTGTGGAGGCTTTCAAACTTGTATTTTTTTTTTACCAGAGCCAAATGAAACACAAAAATTCCAAATGTTTCAAGTTTTATTCTAGGTTTAGAAGTGACACATTTTTGATTCAGCTCTAAATCTGACGGATCTTCTCTCTTTCATTGCTAGGAGCAAGCCTGGCTGGGTTGGGGGCGGGGAGAACCCGAGACTTACCCAGGAAGACCGCAGCCCTGCCTGCCATATGGACTGCACCAGGGGGTGGGGTCGTGGCTTTTTATGAAAAGCTATTGGGCCCAGGGAGTGAAGTTCAGGGGAGTCGCTCTGGGTATACTGTAGGGTATGGTTCGTCCACTCGGTTTGCACTGGACAGAAGTCCTTTCTACCACCACTCTTTCCGCTTAGCGTTTGGGCTTGGACCTGAACGAAGGCTTCTGAAAGATGGGGTGTGGAGCCCTCGCTTCGTGTTACTTCTTCTGCCATCCCCTTGGCTGGCTCAGAGCCTTCAGGTTCTGGAGTAACCTGAAGTCGGGTTAAGGCACATTGAGAGGCGTGCAGATTGCAGCAGTCCTCACGTTCCCAGCCGCCCTCAGATGGAGCCACTCCAAGTGGTTCTGTGGGCAGGTGCTTGAGCTTTATCAATGTATGGAAAACATATGGGCGAACTGCCTTAGTAAGCTTGGCAAGGACACTGTTTAATATTGTAGTCATCGTGTTGAACAAGCAGGGCTCTCGAGGTATACTCAGAAAAATCCCTCCATTCATTTCCCTTACTGCTTCCTTTTCTTTAGCCCCAAAGGCCAGACTCCTGATATTTAGTTGCTGTCCAGTATTCTACAGCACTGAATTGGTGGTGATTGTTCCAGGAGAAGAGACGGGCACGAGGATTTCACAGTTGGTGTGGGAGTCTCTAGACCCCAAAGATGTGTGAACTGATTTTGCTTTCATAGGACACTGATACAGGCTGAATGAGTTTCCTGCAAGTCCAGGTTGAAATGCCAGCTCTCAAGGGACAGCATTTAAGTTTTTCTAATGTATATGTAACAAAAATGTTTAAAGAAAAGAAGAGGCCACAGATCTGAGAGGGAATAGGTGCTGGGAGAAATGGGAGGGCTTGGAGAGAGGAGTGAGAGTATCCAAGCACCCTCAACTGACACGTTTCATGGTGTTTTTATTCTGCTTCCTCTTTAATTGCATACACACTTGAATTAAGAGTAAGAAACAAAAATCTTTTAGCGAAGCCAATGGCGTTCTATTGCTTGTTCAACTAAACAACATAACAAGGAACATTTTACAAGGTAAATGGAAGAATACTTAAACACTCTGGTCCGCTTCTCCAGTTGCATAGTCTTTAGCACTGAATTAAATTTAAACATGTTAGAAGTAGCTCAGGGAACCCCACGGAAGAGGGGAAGGAAAGAAAGTTTGGAGCCAGCGGGTTCAAGGACACCATGAGAATGTACACCACAGAATCATGAAGGAGGGCTCACAGGGGATCACAAAGACTGAACCAACAATCAATCAGGAAGCCTGCATGGGTTTCCTCTAGGTCCTCTTCATGTATGTTATGGCTGTGTTTTCTTGTGGGGCTTTCAACAGTGTGAGTGGGGGTATCTCTGACTCTTTCGCTGGCTCTTGGGATCCATTTCCTCCTACTGGATTGCCTTGTCCAGCCTTGATACGAGGGTTTGTGTCTAGTCTTGTAACATGTTATGCCATGTTCAGTTGATGTCCCTAGGAGGCCTGCTCTTTTCTGTAATAGAAAAGTAGTGGATCTGGGGAGAAGGGAGGTGGGGGGACAGCTGGGAGGAGTGGAGGGAGGGGAAACTGTGGGTGGGGTGTAATGTATGAGAGAAAAAAAATAAAAAATATAAAAATTAAAAAAATGGATGAAGTAAGATCAGCCACAAAAACATTGAATAGCTGACACCTGTGGAGCAGTCTGTCCTGCTGCAGTTGTTCTGCTGAGTGCTGACTAGGACTGGCCGGAGGGGCCTTGGCAGCAGCTCAGTGTGAGCGTGTGTGTACGTGCACACATTCGCATGGATTTGTGCAGCATGTGTGTACATGCTTGAGTTGTTATGTGTAGCAGCTGATGTCATTATTTTTATCTATGGGATTTTAGTAAGCGTTCAAGTTCATATAGATTTAGTGCTAGAGTATATTTTAATATAAAAGTTACAGTTCATAGCCGATTTCCTTAGTAAGACCAAAAACATAATGAAGAGTGATGAAGTCTAAAAGGGCAATTCCGACAAAACAATGGATTCTAGAATTTTGAATGTTGTCTCATTCTTATGACTTCATGTTAGGTATTTTATGTAACATTTACTTTAATTAAAATATTTATTATTATCATTCATGTGTGTTTGCGTTGTATAATGTTTGTGGGCATGTATGTGGATATTTTGGGTACAGAGGACAAGTTTGTGGAGTTGGTTTGCCTGTACACAGGGTCCCAGGGTGGTACTCCAGCTTGTTTGGCAGTGACTTACCTTCTGGCCACCTTCCTGGCCTCACCTTGCTTTCTTTAAACATTGTCCACTAAGCATTGCTGGGTTTGAGGGAATGGAGGTATCAGACAAAGGGGCATTTTATAAGACCTGTGCTAAATCACCTATTCCCCTTTCTTCATGCACTATATGGAAACTTCCATATAGTGCAAAGTTTGAAGGGTCCATCTTCTTGACAGTCAAGTAAGAGTCTCTCTACTCAGGTTAATATTTATAGATCTGGGATGGGCTCCCTTGTAACCTTTTCCTGTCTTTAGCTCCCTAAAGACAGGAAAAGGTCAGTCTGAAACTAACCACATGGATATTTCACGTGAGTCAAAGTCTGGTGAGTTTTTTTCTTTACAGTTCATTCCAGGGATCATCTCAACAGGACCTGGATGAGATGGTGATCTTTGAGTTGATTTGAAGGAGGCCAAGAAGTGAGTTGAATGAAGGTGGAGAAGACTCTGAGAACACAGTGTTTCGGAGAAACTCTGTGGGATTCCTTTGGTATTGTACTGATGGGGAGGATACAGAACTCAAATGATCTTTGAATATCCAGGCAGTGATAGCAGGACATCCTAGAAAGAAATGAGGGACAGAAAAGCTTATCACTCATCCCAACAGTAGCTGCTGGGCCACTTCTTTACCCGCAAGAAGATGCTGCTCTGTTTCTTTCTCCAGCACAGACTCTGCTCCTAGTTTCCAGGTATTGGCTTATGCAAAATTCAGGTGTCTGTGAGGTTAAAGAGGCACAGTTAACACAGGACTCTTTTCTGATGTCATTATGTTTGTAGGTTTTCCCAAATCATTCTTGACAATGGGGTGGAAGGTTTTACACAAGGTGCTGTTTAGTTTTGATTGTTGACTTGTAGGGATTTAGAAGCACAGAGGAGACAAGCTCCTGGACATGCCTGTGAGGATGTTTCCAGAAAGAGGTTTAATGGAGGTGGGAAAAGCCTCCTTACCTGTGGGTGTGTTAGCACACAGGCTGGGTTCCTGAGCTGCATGGAAAGGAGGAAGTGAGTGGAACATCAGGTTCATCTCAGTCTGTGTCATGTGCCTGCCGCCATGCCTTCCCTGACATGGCGGTCTACAGCACAGAGTCATAAGTCATCAGATTCATCTCAGTCTGTGTCATGTGCCTGCCGCCATGCCTTCCCTGACATGACGGTCTACAGCACAGAGTCATAAGCCAACATCAACTTTTCTCCCTTAAATTTCTCTTGTCAGGCATTTTGATAAGTAATAAGAAAATTGATACACAGGCTCACTGTTGTATTAATGGCTGTGGTTTATTCCAAGGAAATATTTGGAATAAGATCACTAAGAAAAAGCCATAGCTATAGGGCAGAATTCAGAGGTCTAAGCCCTGAGCCCTTTCATGCCCTGCAATGGACTGTGCTACTTCCTCCTGGCAGTGATAAGTGACAGCATAGAGTGCTATCTACCATGACAGCTCACCTAGCCCAAGTGTCCAGAGTTTTTATTGACTCAATGCCATGCTGCTGATATGGCTCTCCTTTGGTCTCCAGTCCTTCTGGAACACAGGCAGCTTCCATTTCTTCTGGACAGCAGCAGATACCATGTGACCCAGTGTACCTTGTCTTGTTATAATGTCTGGTGGCCAAAGCCTCCTGGAGAACAAACCTGTTTCTGTGAGTCCTGACCTTCGGTGAGCCCAAAGTTCACCTCTTGGGCCAAGGGTTAAGGGCAAACTCTCCCTTGTACAGGATTCATTTTCACTACAGAGCAATAATTTTCTTTAATGAACATGCTTTATAATATCATTCTAGCAATGCATGTGATAAATGAAGAGGCAGACATGGAGCTAGGGGCACCACATCTGTACATATGGGGGACCCACATATTTTACATATATACTGTAAGTATCTTTACTATTGAATTGTAGTAGATACCTAATATAAATAATGTAATAATATAAAAGAATTTATTCTTTTTAATGTCTTATGTTCCTTTTAGGGGTCCACGGGGGGAGGGAACCATGAATTTTCAGACAAACAATATACACATATCTTGTGCAAAATCATTGAAGGTAAGCAAACTAATAGCACATAGATTTAAATGTTTACTGGTTTGTGTCAGTGTCTGGGTATACAATGAATAATTCATATCAAACTAGTAGAATGTAACATTTACATAAAATAATACTTTGCAAATTTATGGTAAGTACTAATTACTTGCCTTATTTGCCATGACTATGATATTAAATATTCATAAAAATGTGATTATTTCTTTGATTTGGCAGACATTTAGATTTCTCTACAGCTTTTCACACTGCTAATTTTAATCCAGTAAATTATCTGGAAGAAAACAGTATGCAGCCTAAAAACTGTTCAGAATTCACTCCAACACTGAGCACATTATGGACGTAATGATCCATTACAACCAAACTTCAAGACGGGCTCACAAGAAAACCGAGAATTAAACAAAGAAATATGGAGGCTATCATTATGATTTATCGGATATGTTTATTAGATCATTTGTTTACATATACCCTGGACAACATTTTGAGGTGTTGTTATGATATACAGCAAATGCGCTCTGAGGTGTTTTGTTCCCTTCAGGGACAGTTTTAAGAGAACTGACCAGGATTTTACCAGTGTTCATGTCTCAGCTTGATGAGTGGTGAGGTTATTTGTGAGGCCCCATTGATGTGAAAGTCTAAATTGGGCTCTGGACATGTGTTTTTTATGGGATCAGAGGAGGCACAAGAGCCATTCCAGTCGTCATGGTTTCTGGTTATGTTATAGGTTGTTGGAGTTCCTTGGTATGAGCATCGCAGGAGAGGAGGTCTGATTTCCGGGTCACCGGAAGAGATTATCTTGGTGACTTTTAAGATCCCAATAACAAGCAGCTTTTTGTTGTTGCTGCTCTTCAACGAGCACAAATTTCTCCTGGTATCCCACATTTTCTACTCTAATGCTTCATAGAAAGAATCTTGGGGCCAAAATCTGAGGAAACGGAGGTGTTAGGGTGATGGGGGAAGGACTTATGAAGTATATTTAAAATATTGCTACGACTAAATACCCAGCAATCGAAGTGTAAGGAACAAAGGGTTTATTTTGGTTTGAGGGTATAGTGCATCTTGTGGGACTTAGAGTCATGGCAGCAGAATCTGAGACAGTTGGTCATACTGTGTCTGCAGTAGGGGAGCAGACAGAAATGAAAGCTGGTGTATAATTTTTTTTCTTTTTATTTGGTTGAGGGCCCTAGTTCATGGGATTGGGCTACTCATGTTTGGTCACTGACTCAGTTAAAGCTCTCTGGAGATACCGTCACAGACACACCTTGAAGTCTGTTTCCATGGTGATTCTACACCTCTTCAATTAGTCAGTGAAGCCACCTTAACATCAAGCATGAGCTTGCTCCTCAGAAAATCACTGGAGAGACATTGTAGGGACTACTCAGATCATGTCTCATTTTAGCATGACTTCTATCACTGAATTGCTGTAAGAGAGAGATTTTATAGTAGAGACCCTCTGAATGCCAGCACCTGTAAATGATAGGTTTACTAATGTCTGTAAAACTAATAGGTTTTATAATGTCTAGATCTAGAACTAGGGAAAACTCCCACATTCATTCTTTGGGTTTTTGTTTTTGAAAGGTTTTGAGTAAGACAAGGGCTGTGATTCTGTCTTTCGAATGCATGTACAAACACTGAAGATGTATAATCCAGTTGATGGAAGAGGGCAGTTAGTGTGGTACGCAGCCACAAGGAGACAGGGTAAAGACACTGTGCATAAACCTTAAAAAATGCAGAACAAAAATTGAGCCTTGAAAATGCAGAAGATGAGCAATTCATTGAAGCATGTAAGTCCAGAAATCAGGGCTGTCTTTAAGGTGGTTATAATCTGGTGATCAGTAAGTACACCAGGGGGGATAAAAGAGAACTTGGAATATTTACTCTGTCATAGGACACCGAGGTGTACAGGTAGGAACAGACAGTAGTCAGTGCCATTGCTGCATATGAGGTATGGTGGAGCTGTGTTACTCAACTCGTGTACCTTAGCCTCTCCATCTCTGCTTCTCTGCTTTAAAAGACATATATTTATGATACTGTTTCACTATGTTATACTACCTCTCTTACAACTTATGATCTCAACTTCTGCCCCAGTCTCCTGAGCCGCTTAGTCTCCTGAACTGTGCCTGGCTCTGGTTCCTCAACCCTGAGCTGCAGGATACAGTAGTGTTCAGTTCACGACACAGGACTGTTGTGAGGATAATCTAGGGACATTCAGTATAAAGAGCTTAGACAGAGCACCTAGCGTGTGATAAATGCTGATGCAAACTTTGCTAATCCGAGTATGATGTACAGGAAGCTAAAACATAGGAGAAATCAGTTGAGTATCTATCTGTAAGGAAGGATTTCAGGTATTTAACTTATTTAAGTCATTTTTTCTAGAATAGATTGAATTTCACCAAGCCCATGGTTTTATGAGGATAAAATCAGTGTAGGCTGGACAAAGGGCTGGGTGGATGAGAGCGTGGGTGGCTCTAGGAGAGGCCCTGAGATCTGTTCTCAGTATCCGTCTCCAGTGGCTTACAGCCGACTCTAACTCTAGTTCAGGGAGGAAGTCAATGCCTCTGGCCTCCACGGGTGCTTTAGATTCCATGGGCGTTCTCCCTACATACACATAAATACAAATATAAATCTTAAATCAGTGTTTTAAATCAGTGACTACCACTCTGGGGCAACCTGGCTTAGTGTTCTTTTTTGAAAGATTTATTTTATTTTAATTGTGCATGTGTCGGGGGGTGGGGTATGTATACATGGATGCATGTGCCTGAGAAAACCAGACAACGGTATCAGATCACCTAGAGCTGGAGTTATTGACAGTTGTAATTTGCCTGTCATGGATGATAGGAACCAAATGGTGCTTTGGAAGAATAAGTGACGTTAACTTCTCACATATCTTCCTAGCCCCCTGATTTAGTTGGGTTTAAATAAGAATGAGGCAAGTGGACATTTCTGTGTAAGGGCCAGAATGAGCAGATATTCCTGTATCCTTCTGATTATGGTTGTTTTGAATATATTATAGGTTGTGACCAAAGGGAAAGTGGAGTTTGTGTTTTCTGCTCACAGACTCTTGGTACATTTTAACATTTTCAGAGAAAAGGTTCATAACTTCCCTACTGTTTAGTAGGGCATTGATGCACAATTAATAAAAATGCAGAGAGAGAAACTGGGGTTCAACCTGAGGATCTGAAAAGTAAAACAACCAGCCACTGGCTCTTACCTCAACCTCAGACAGAAATGGTGATCCTGTCTCCTGGAATCTCAGAATGAGACTGTGTGTTGAGAGCTGTTTCCTCCCGTTTTTTAATCCTTTCTAGGGCTGGGATTAAAGGTGTGCACCACTGGCATTAAAGGCATGCTCTGCCCGGTTTCTGTGGCAACTAGTGTGGCTACTGGGATTAAAGGTGTGCGTTACCGTAACCTGGTCTGTAAGGCTAACAGTGGGACTGTTTTACTCTCAGCTTTAGGCAGTCTTTATTTATTAAAATACAACTGAAATGCCACTGCAGGGCATGATTTTAGATTTTCAGAGCAATGGATCTACTTTATATGGGTTTCTCCTAGTAATATCTATGCAGAAGTGGACTCCAGGGCTGGTCTATGCTGGGAAGGCAGTGTGTTGACTGCCCTGCTTTGGCATTAGAAGCCACATTTGCTACAGGTTGCATTCCTCACATGGTATTCATAAGTACTCAGATTTACTTCATTTGTGCTTCTAAGTACTGATGTTTAACTATAGATACCTCATCTTTCCTTGCATAATTATTATTGAACTTCAAGAACCAGACTTTATATTTATGGCAGCTGTGTTTGTTATGAGCCTGTTTGGTTTGCTCCGTAAGTTTAGTACACTGAGATGATCATGATTCTGTCATCAAAATCTTTTGTAATATGCTCAATTTCCTTTCAACTATAAGTGAGACAACTAAGTGCAGATGGAAAATTCTTGTATCTGTTTAAAAGACTACTCAAAGGCTTAATAAGCTTTCCCAACACAGAATCTTTTCTTGATACAATCCCATTCTGGCCAAATAAAAATGACATGGTATGGCAATTGGTGAGCATGTCCTGAAGAATGAGAGAGCAAGGACGGCACATTAGACTTTGTCAGACGTTTTGCCAATTTTCTTGTGTCATTGTTTTGAAAGAGATACATGATTTGCCAAAGTAGTAGAGTGTGAAGCTATTCTGACCCAATTTCTCACTTCCCTAACAAACCCACACAAATTCCTCAGAAAATCTGCTGCAAGACGGTGAAACAACTCTGCACAGGTTAATCCCACCTCATTTCACTCCCACATTTGATGTGGCTACAGGTCTTCAAGTGGGGGAAAAAGAACAAAACGAGAAAGCAAACCTAAACTGGGTGCTGCTTGCTTGTTCTCAAGGCTGTGCACTGAGCACTGAGTTGCTTTGCTAAGCCCTGACCCTCCCAGCCTTCTCAAATGCTTGCCTACCAGGCTGGGAAACCAAGTGGAAAGCTGCCTTGAAATCAAGGGTTCGCTCTGATGGATCCTCCCCAGTGCCCGATGCTAATCATAGCACTGGAGCACACACTTTCAGAACAGGAGAGAGAATGCTCATGATTTAAAGGGGGAAAAAATCCTTCTTACCAAAAAAAAAAATCCCTGCAAAACATACCTTTTTCTCCTTCCCATTAATCTATTCCCCGAAAGCTTATTGTTATGATTTTTATTCCTGGCCGAGGATTGTCTGTGAGCATCTCATTATTGCAAGCATGGGTCCACGGGAGGGAGGTTTACAAAGAACGCCAAGGAAAATGGTAGACACAGGAGGTCAGAGCAGTTCACAGGGGCTGAGAGCAGCTGTGGGCACCATCTGACCGATCCTCACACATCCTCCGAGCTGCTACAACAATATGCGGAGCTTACGGGATAGCTAGGCCCGGCTGTCGAATGTCATTTCCCATAAAGGAACTGGCTGACTTGGCACTGGTTCTGTCCTGGGAAAATGTGCCTGGTGGATCAGGTCATTTACCCAAAGTTTCTAAAAGAAACACCAAGTGCAGAGGAGAGGATGCTGTTGTTAACAGCGAGGCAATATTGTTTGCCTCTGTTAATTTAAAAGGAGGCCTGGAGCATCTGACATCTGGTCTTAAGAAGTTAAATCTGGGATTTATATGTGGTGCTCTTCCCTTGAAATATAATTAAAAGTATAAACAATGGAGGTTCAAGCTTCCTAACATTTCTGTTCCTGGGCCTCTCACCCCACCCAAGAGGCAGCAGGACTTAGATACCTTTTGGTTCCCAGCTTTCATTTTGCAGGTGGTGAGGTTGACCAGGGCTGCCAATCACTCTCCAAATTAACCAGGGCAGAAGAACAGAGGTCGGCTCTCTGAAGTCTCGTCTGGATGTATGTATTTATTTCCTCTTTCTTGGCAGTATGGGAAGCATTACTCTGACCTGCTCCAAGAAGATGACACCTAGAGACAGTGAGAAGAGAATTTACTGGAGCCTATGTGCTCTCTGTGTGAGCTCTTAAAAGTTGGAGAGCTCTGCTGTGAAATTCTGCAGTACTGACCCACCTTGGCTACAGGGAGAGAAAATGTCAAGATGTTAGGAGAAAGGCAACCAACCATTGGGCCATTGGGATCCATGGACACCTTTGCCTTTGGGGAGATAGAAACCCAAGGAAGAGGAAAATGGTGCAGGCAAGATTGTTCACTGTTTGCCTGCTGTCATGTTGTGGAAGGATGGTAAGTTCACTTTCTGTATGTTCCTGAGAAATATGCTTGTAGGTGCAGTAATTTGCCAGGGCTTCCATAGTAAAGTAATAAACACTGGCTGGCTTTAAACATTAGGAGTGCATTGCTCTGGAGCTCTGAGGATATGGTGTACACTATCTAATCTTTCCTGTGTCAGACTCCCTCAGGAAGCCTCCAGAGGAGGCATTTTGTTTCTTTCAGTTTCTGGGGGTATCACAGTCTCCCGGAATACCTCCAATCTCTGCTTCTACCTTTAAAGGGCCATCTCCTTGGCTCACTGTCTTAGGTGGGTATAAGTCAGATTAAGAGGTTGTCCTACTGTAGCGAGACTTCACCATAACTAAACTACCTGTAATGGCCTTGTTTTACAGTAAGGCTTCATTGTGAGAACGCTACATATGTGGGGGAGTAAGAGTGTAGTGTATGTTTTTGGACAAGATTCTCTCTAGAAGTCACAATATAAAATAAACCAGGGTTGTGATGGCTAGATCTATGTCAACTGGACACAAACCGAAGTCATTTTGGGAGAAGGAATATCAACTGAGATGCCGTCACTGGACTGGCCTATGGGCAAGCCCATAGCCCATTTTCTTGATTGATTATCTATTTAAAAGGGCTCAATTCCTTGTGGGTTGTACCATCCTTTGGCTGGTGGTCCTAGGAACTAGAAGAAAGAAGAGTGAGAAAGCCTGAATATGAACCTTAAGGCATTGGAAACAAAGAGCAAACAGGTCCAAAAATCAGTAGAAAGAAAAAAAAGAACAATGATCAGGGAATAAATTAATGAAAAGAAATAAAACAATAAAAAGAATAAGAAATTTAGTTCTTTAAAATGATAAACAAAATCAACACAGCCAGATTAACCAAAAGAATGAGACAAAAGATCCAAATTCATAAAGTTAGGCATGAAAGGGAGATATTACATTAGATGCTGAAGTCCAGAGGATCATGAGCATATAATTAAAAAATTCATATTTCAATAAACCAAGTTGTAAAGTATAAAAGAACTGGATGAATATCTATATGTGCATAACCCACCAAAGTCCAACCCAGATGAAACCAAGATAAACAAATTTGTAACAACCAATGAGATAAAGGCAGTAATTAAACATCTCTCAGTTAAAAATGATGGATTCAGCACAGAATCCTACCAGATATTCAAAAAACAGCTAATACCAATAATCTTCAAATTATTCCATAGGGCTTCAGAATATTGCTTAAACTATGTAAAGATATGTTACATCTGTTTATGCTGCATTTTGTTTAATGATGTAAAGATATGTTGTTTTGCCTGCCTAAATCACCAGCTTGGTCTAATAAAAAGTTGAGTGGCCAATAATTAGGCAGTAGAAGGATAGGCAGGGCTGGTAGGCAGAAATAATAAGTAAGAGGAGGACTCTAGGATCACAAGGAGAGGAGAGAGAGAACAAGCAGCAATGTAGGAGGAGGGCTGCTTATTCGTCCCTGCTGCCCAGAACTGAAATAATCACACAGAAATTATATTAATTAAATCACTGCTTGGCCTATTAGCTCTATCTTCTTATTGGTTAACGCTTACATTTTAACTTAACCCATTTATATTAATCTGTATATCACCACGAGGTCATGGCCTACCAGCAAAATTTCAGCACATCTATCTTCTGCCACATATCCATGGCGTCTTCTGACTATGCCCTTCTTCCTCCCAGCCTTCAGTCCAGTCCTCTCCACCTACTGAAGTTCTGCCCTATCAGGCCAAAGCAGTTTATTTATTAACCAATACAAGCAATACATAGCTAGATGGACCTTCCACACCAGGGGAAAGAGAGGGAGACACGCAGAGCCAGCTAGCCAAGTAGTCACCAATCAAACAGACACAGAGTATGACATACTGAATGAAAGAAAGGTAAAAAGCCCCAAGGTGAATTACAGATGAAGACAAACAGGCTAAATTAAGTTATATAAGAGCAAGTAAGAAATGAGTCTAAGCTAACATTGAACATTCATAACTGATAAAAAAGTGTCTATGTCTTGATTTGAAAGCTGGTTGGCAGCCCAAAAGAAAGTCTGCTACAGAACCAATTTTCTCCAGAGTTCCGATAAGCTAACTAATTCCACATGGCTATTCTGAAGTGCGTGTGCGCATACACACACACACACACACACACACACACACACACACACACATTGGGATATATTTATATATACATTTACAACATATATGTAAAGATAATCAAAGACAAAAATCATGATGTTGATGGGAAGTTGTTGGGAGAAAGGGTAGGAATTTGGGAGAGAAAATGTAGGATAAAATAATAAAAATACAGTATCAACATATGAAATTCTCAGAGAATAGTAATTAAATAGGTGTTAAAAAGATATCAATGTTATACATGAAACTTTGAAACTTATAGTGGAAAGAGTAGGGAGTACATCTCAGGATATAGGCTCTGATTAGTAGAGTTCTCAGACTTTGCCAGGGAAATTTCTTTGTGAACTGGGCAACAGTTCACACACAGTGTGCAAAGTGTAAGAATAAGGGTCAGTAGAGGACTCAGCCACAAATGGGACATGCATCTTAAACTCTGTTCAAGTACTATAATTGAAGAGGGGGCAAAAAGATTCTAAGACCCAGCAGTTGGGAGAACTGGAGCAAAGCAGTGTCTATGGACATGACAGAACTCTGTATGTGACAGTCAGAAACTTGTGACAGCTGAGGTTGCCTGAAGAAGATCCACACAAATTAAGATTCTAACATGGAATTTGGATGGAATCACAAGTGCCTAAGTGAGGAGCTATGGATAGTTGATGGTTTCTGGAAGAGGGAGAGTCAGTTTCCTTTAAAGGGGAGTGTAGGTAGAATTTTCCTGTCCTGACCACCTGCTCCCAAATAGCCAGCAGCTGCTTCCCAAATAACTGACTTGGAGACTTAATATGAATTATAAATGCTCAGCCAATAATAGCTCAGGCTTATTATAACTAGCTCTTACATTTTAGGATAACCCATATTTCTTATTTATGCTCTGCCACATGGCAGTACCTTCATTAGCATGTCATGTTCATCTTCTGTTCTTTCTACATCTGCCTCTGGCTGGTAACTCCTCTGACTCCGCCCTTCTTCTTTTCAGCATTTTTAGTTTGAATTCCTCATTTACCTTTATTCTGTTTGGTTATTGTCCAGTCAGCTTCTTTTTTAAACCACCCACAGTAACAAATTTTTACAGTGTACAAAACAATTATTTCACAGCATTTCCCCCTTTTTTTTGGATAAAAAGGGAGGGTTTAACTTTAATATAGTAAAAATTCTATATAACAAAACAGTTATTAAGTAAGTATTATAGTTACAGTATTCAGTCTATTGGTATTTGGCAAACTTAGAGAAACTATTCTAATTATTTATCTTACTTTTGTGACTTTAAAGTTTTATACCTAATTTACCCTTTATCATAACTAAGGAAAACTATAATTATAACTATCTAGTCTTCAACTTCATCAAAGACCTGAGAAGGATATACTATTACCTGAGTAAACAGAAAGTGCAGAACAAACAACTTCCAAAACTAAGAAATTAAAAAAACAGCTTGCTACCTAGAGAGTCATCCAAGGTTCCTCTGCAACACTGGGGCATCAAGTGCTGCCCTATAGGCATACCTACAATTGTCCTGTGAAGCATAGAATTCTGAAGGAATGTCCTACCTTGTCTTGGAAAAGTTTGGCAGTTGCCTTTCTTGTGTCTGGCTGGTCCAGTTTAAGCAGTAAATTGTCAACAATTGAGACACAGGCAGTTTCTTTGCCCACAGGGCTAGCTTTTGCCATAAATAAAGCAAACTCAATATGGAGTTTCTTTGATGTCATAATCTTCTCTGGAGTAGATTGGTGTTGCCAGGAGCAGACATGTTTTACTGTCATAAAAAGCCTTAGGTTATTAGACATATTAAATGTCATATTTTGTAGGTCTTTGAAGTGTTTAAAGACCATCCATTTATCTAAATATGTTTATGATCTTGAAAACATACTTATTATGACTATAAATTTGACTGTTATAGATGACTATTAATCTACATTTTAATTATACTTTATATTTTTCAATGAGATCCATAAGCACAATTCTCCAAACAAGAGTAGCATACATACAGTATAACAGAGATAACTTTAAATTTGTATCAATAAACCAAAATCCATAGCAATGTAAAATATCTAAGATTAATAGTTGTTTTTTTGTATTAGATTCAATAATCTACCCTTTTAGCCTATCATTTTTGTAGTCCCCCCCTTTTTTTTTCAGAAAGAGACCTTTGAATCTAATCTCCTTTGTTTAGCGTTTTTCCTGACTACTACCAATAACAATTTGTAACCAACCCCCCTCAAGTGATAACAAACACCCATACTCAATTTTGGGGATTATGGGGATAGTACTCTAGATGACTTCCTGTTGTCCTGGTGACATCTTTTGTGGAACCTTGAGAAAATTTGGTAATTTAGTCTTGGCTGGAGTATTCTCTGGTCATTTCAGTCAGCAGCCTTGAAATTGTTTTGGATGCTGGATCACCTAGGCTATTTTTATTGCTGTTTGGTACCCTTGCTCTGAAAATACATAAACTTTTAAAGGTGACATACATATCTCATTAATACACATATAGACTGTGCATTGTACACAAGTCAGTCAAAGATGATTTTTTGTTATGTGCTTGAGCAGGTAAAATATACATCATGTGTCTTGTAGTTCTCCTAGGTTCAATTTTTTTTATGTTGTAGTCAGGGTTTCAGGGAGTCTTCCTTGATCAAACCTGAATGAACCCGCAGGCTCTCACTTCCTGTGGAAATAAAAGCATAACTTTTCCTCCAAAGTAACACATCTTTTGAGTTAAATTTTGAAGTCAAGATTATCTTTAAAATATACAAATTGGTTAAATCTCGCAATTTTTACAATCCAGTGTCTCTTAGCAGTCAAAAAAATTAAAAGACAATATAATAACATACAAGATCCAGCGTGTCTGTATATTTCCCATCCTTACTTTGGCTTATTGCTTTTATATTAGTTTCCTCCATTTTTAAGGACTTTATTTTACTAATTGAAACCTATGTTTTAAATCTAAGACTGTGTATACTCTTTCTCTTCTCTCTCTCAAGTGTAAGCACATTTTCAAACACGCTGTGGCCTGTTTAGAGGCTCTCTCTGTCTGTCTGTCCTCACTGTGTGTTTGTAACATTTTCTGTCTGCATGAACAAACAAAGCAAAACAAAGCAAAAATCTGCTGGCTGCTCCCCCCTGGTTCCTTAAGAGTCTAGTCTCATGGTGGAGTATGCTTACCACCAGTTCTGGGAGCCGGGTATACTGCCCCAACTCTGTGAAGTTTCTGCGTTCACGTCACCACTGAGTCGTGTGCCAACCTGCTGCTCATAAACTCCATTTAAGTGTTAAGTAGCAGGGCTTCTGGAAAGAGTGGTGGTTTTTGCTGCTAGCACTGAGTTAGAGTCTCTTAAAGGAGCTGCGTCTCTGCTTGCTTCCAGCAAACAGAGCCCTCCCCACCAATGCTGCTACTAAGAAGTCTTTTGTGTACTTAGATTCTATTCTTTTGTGTACTTAGATTTCTTTTTAAAGCTTTCTCAGGTTTTATATGGAAATTCTCGCTGAATGTTTGGGTGCCATATGTAGGCGGAACTTTCCTGTTCCAACGATATTAGTAAGTTCCCCTTGAGGCCATAGGACTTGCCAAATCGAGGGCTCTTGATGAGGTTTCTGATACCATGCACAAGTTCCCTCCTTTGGAACAGGCTTCAAGCCACTCAGAGAGGGGTTGGTTACCACCATTTTAATTATGCTACTATTGTATCAAGCACATTTTTTTTTGGTAGGTTCAAATTGTAATTTCAGGTTTCATAGCTAGTTAAGAAAGTTGATGGCTTTTTTCCCTTGGCAGCCTGTATTTTAGCACTTCTTGACGCTATGAAAATGTCTAAGCAAATTTAATTAGATTAATTTGGGAATGAGATATTATGTTTACTTAAAGTTTCTGTTTCACAGAAATCCCATTTTATGATCATTGGTTCTTCTTTGTGGCCTTTTAAAAGGTGGTAGAGTCACTGCTAGGTTAGAAAATAAACCGTGATCCATGTGTGGTGACACACTACTCTAATTCCAGAACTTGCAAACTGAATTAGATGGACCACAAGTTTCTAGACCTGCGTGGACTGTATAGTGAAACCTTGTCTCAAGAAAACAAATCAAACCAAACCAAACAACAAAAACAACAAAACAATCTAATAATTCTTCCAAAACCTATGGTGGTTTGAATGAGGATAGGTTCCATATACTCCTATATTTCAATACTTGGACCCCAGTTGGTGGAACTGTTTGGGAAGAATTAGGAGTCATGGCCTTGCTGGGGGACGTGTGTCATTTGGGGCAGACTTTAAGATCTCAAAAGGTTGGTTCTCTCTCTCTTTCTCTCTCTCTCTTCCTTCTTTTCTCTCTCTTCCTTCTCCCCTCTCTCTCCTGGCTTCAGATCAAGCTATACGCTTTCAGCTGTTCTGGCCACCATGCCTCTGCTTTGCCATCAAAGACCCTAATCTTATGAAAGTATAAACCCAAATTAAATAGTTTCTTTTATAAATTTCCTTGGTCATGGTGTCTTATCACAACTATAGAAAAGTAAATAAGGTATCACAAAAACATAAACACGAACAGTAACAAAAATCTTACCAATAAAGTCTAATTTATTAGTTGTTTTGCCGCAGCAATTTCCCTTCATAGGAACAACTCAACTATCTTATTTCAAATCAAACAATAATTTTACTAATATTAAGTGAAGGTCAAACTGTAGTAGGAGATACTCTCTTAGTGTGTCTTAACCAGTTCAGGGACAGTCCTTAGTGTTCTCCTTGGTCCTCAGAGGTGAACCACAATGGAGGTTGCCAACATTTTTGACCATCTTTACAGGGAGGAGAGCAGAGTGATCCAGGACTCTAACCTGCTTTTGCCTGTGGCTCATGTCTGTGGGATCACTGCTTGTTCTTTAGGAACCCACGTCTGAAGAAGGACAGAGCTTTTTAGGACTTTGTAAATAATAGAAACAATAACAGAGAACAGACTACTCTGGTCTGCAGTTTATAGAGAGGCAGCTGTGGGACACACATTAGAAGATAATACATTTCTTTAACTAGTTATTGCAGATGTTTTCCTGTGCTATCTTGTTGTATAGACTCCATGAAGGTGTTGTTTCTCTAACGGAAGATACTGAAGTTCAGAAAAGTAATACAAATAGCAGTTGTTAGAGTTGGGCATTGCACAATTGCAAACAGAAGGTAGAGAGAGAGAGAGAGACAATGGCAATAATTTTGCATTATGTGAGCAAAAACCACCTTGTTAGTTAAATGGGAGATAAAATTGGAAGTGTGTGGGCAACTGATGGAGGATTTAGAATGTCAGCCTGAAGACTGTATGTACTACTGTGGCATTACCAAGCAACTGCAGATTGTGAGCAGCTGGGTTAAATGATGAAAACAATATTGAAGAAAAGGAATCCAACATTTGTGAAGGGAGAAAATAGAGTCAGGGAAACTAGCCAGAAGGTTTTAACAGTAATCGAGGCACACATTGAATCCAGCCTTATGTGTGCAGAGGTTGTGGACAGAAGACAAGGAGCTTGTTTTCTTGTTTGTTTATGCTTTGTCTTATTTCAAAAAACATGCTTTAATGCACAGGACATTGAGAAACAGAATATTCAAAAATGTCATGTGGAAAAATGTAAAAAGATTACAACAGGGTAAGCAGATAGAACCAAGGCTGATTCCTAATGTACAAGGTGTTCTACTCGTACACAGTGTGATTCAATAAGGGAACAAGTGAGAATATTGTTTTTTATTGTACTCTGTATTTTTCTCTCCTCCCTTCCCTTCCTCTCCTCTCCCCTTCTACTCTCTCTTCTGACCCCCATACCCCCAATTTAAGTGAGAATATTGTAAAGACACAATGAAGGGATGCATCTAAGTATATACATTGCTTAGTCATTCCAAAGTTTGAGGGTTTTAATAAATATTGCATGACAATATGTTCATGTGACATGAGTCACATGCTATAGTGACTTGCTGGCTATAGAAGAAACCAGAAATACCTATTTATTTGATTAAGCTGTCTAGAACTAGGATCAGTTGGAAAGCATATAAAGACAGATGCCTGGATAGACTACCCTAACTCACCCACATGGTAGTTGAGAGTACTTTAGGAAGGGATAAAGAGTATCATTTACAAAGAAAAAAGGCACGAGTGCATACATAACTGTTATAATGAACTCCAATTCCGGCCTCATATAAGCTGATTTTAGGAAAACTTAAAGCAGGGTCAGTGAGATGACTCAGTGAGGAAAGACCCTTGACTGCAGCCTTATCACTTGAGTTTAATGTTCTAGATCCACATGGACGAAAGAGATGACTGAGTTTTTGCAAGCTGTCCTCTGGCCTTCACATACACACCATGGCATAGACACATACACACACACATACAAGTTGTCCTCTGACCTTCACATACATACCGTGGCATAGACACATACACACTCACACACATAAAAATTGAATGTAATAAAAACAAACTTAAAGAAAGTATAGCTGACATTAAAGATCCAAACATTTATATAAAACACGTTATTTTGATACTATGCAGTTTTTACTTTAGTTGCCCTTGTGGCATTATTTTATGAATGAAGTTCTACATGGTGTGTGATAGTAATTAACTTAATGGGGGCAGACAGTGACTTAGTAAGATTGGAGAATGATGGAGAGCGAGAATGTGACTGTATCCTTTCATCATCTCCCACTAGAAATAACCCGAAAAAGGTTCTTAGTTGCAAACAAATAGAGTTAGTCTACTCTAAGAGTTTGTTAAATAAAGTTTTGAATCATACTCTGTTACAAACCTAATATATCTCTCACATATACCTGTATGTTTTAATGTCTAAATAAAACAAAATTTAGTTATTTTTAGACTAGGTTTTGACATGTGTTTCTATTCTGTTTATATCTTAAATGACAAGTTATAACTTTCTAGATTGTCTTTGTACCCACGTGGGTTATGGACAGTATTTTGAAAACAGTACTCTAAAACCTATCAGGACCCTGGATTGGACAGCAAGCTTTGGTCATGGAAATTATGCTGTCACTCATAACTACAAAAACACTGTGCTCAGCTCGAGTCACACTAATAGCTCTACCTCATGAGCTCACATCTCTGGTGCAGGTCCTCAAGTGCTGGAAAACCCATTATTACCACAAAGGATGCCACCACAATTTGCCTCTGTCCAGTTGCTCAGTCCCACTTGGAAGGCTCCACTGGTATGTTGCTGTGGGGCTTCTGGCATGTGCGGACACTGGACAGCAAGCACCTGCATCCACCACCTCCTACCTTGAGAAGGAAGGGATCATACCACAGAAATTCCTTCATATAAAGAGCTTGTCTCAGGCTCAGAAATCAAACAGGTGACAATGACTCATTACAACCCAGATAAATGGAGGGGGCTTCTATGAATAGAATAGACGGAAATAACTCAAGATTTTAAATGTTTGCTATTCTTTAAAAAATGGCAGTAAAGCATGACCATCTTAAAAGTTACTGTCCTAACCACTTTTAAGCATATAGTTCCATGACATTGAATATGTCCACATTATTTTGTGTCTGTCACCACCATCCATCTCTAGAATGTTATTTTACCAAACTGAAACTCAATGTATTCGACACCAGGTCTCCATTCTCTGTTGCCAACCCTGGTTCTGCTCTACTTTGTCTCTGTGAAGCTGGCTTCTCTAGTATTTCATGCATGTGTCATCAGACAAGATTTGTCCTATGAACACTTGTTTTCCTAGTGGCTTCTGCATAACTGCTTATGTGGAAGGGCAGAGGTGAAGAGTAACAGGCACTGACTCTCCAGCTACCACTAGAAGCAGTCATTGGACAAGGGATCAGAAACTATCATCTTGGTAGTTTTCAAAAGGTATTTTTTCTTAGAAGCACATTTATGATCGGACATACCAGCATTTAAGGCAGGATATTGTACATTTCTGACAAGAACAGGGTACAGAAATCACACCATGTTCTCTGATATAAGACTTTCAGATTATGTTTGCATTTTAAAGAGACAGAGGTGCTGATTTCCTCTAGCACTGTGGTGTGAAGATTTTTATTAGGTCTAGATCCCAGGTGATCTTTCAAAAGCTCACATAAGCTGATCACAGTTGCCAATGTGGAGCTGAAGTATATTTTCTTTGTCTTGGACATGAGCATGAGAGCATTCAGATTGCTCTTAACAAGTGTGCTTCTGGAAAAAGTTTTCAGTTATGGTTTTAAACTGTCTGGCTGGGAGCTGAGAGGATATAGATGTGACCTTTGCTGTTCTAATTATCATCCTTGCTGTACACGACCTCCAGAAGACAGAATGAGGGACTAAGCGGGGCCTAATAGTCGGTGGTTGTAGTGTTGATGGTGCATTGTTCTGGTTTGCACACATCACACATTTGATTTAGTGGTGGTGGTGGTGGTGGTGGGGTGTGTGTGTGTGTGTGTGTGTGTGTGTGTGTGTGTGTGTGAATGGGTTGTCCTAGTGAAATTGGGATATTGGTACTTCCAAAACCCATGGAGCACGACTTGCTAACAGTGCTTAGGTTACATTCCTTATCAAGTCAGTTGTTTAAGAGCAGAGACACAGCGTCACTGCTTGCCTGTTTAAACCGAAATGTGGCCATACTTCAGGTGAAGCAAGATGTAGGTTGCTTTAGAAAACAAAGAAAAAGAAAGGCAGAGACTCATTCAACAAATGGAATAATGGGTCTGAAGTAATCTCAGAGAAAACTCGGGTTTCTGTTTGAGATGTGTGGTCATCACTGAACTTTGCTAGTTAATGACTAAGGTAGCCTCCATCTCCCAGTTGGTTTCACTTCAAATGCATAAGCCTTCTGTCTTCTCTGGGGATGAACATATCCACAACCTCCTGGTCACTTTATTTTCTCTTTTTCTTTGGTATTCTGGATTGAATTTAGAGCCTCATACATGTCAGGCATTCCACCACTAAGTTTCAACCTCTTTCCTTAACTTTTTGTTTTAAGTCAGGATGTCACTAAGTTGTGGAGGTCAGTCTTGACCTCTCTGTAGTCCTTGTTACCATCTCATTTTAGGTTTCTGAGTAACTTGGATTTTTGGCCAGGGCCAACCACCCCAGCTCATTTTCTTGCTTTCCTATGTGATTATTCTTCATACCTTCACCTTTGCACTCAAATCTCCTCTCCATTATTTACTCTGCATTAGTAACATTCCACTTTATACTTAGAAAATAGAAGCAATCTAGAAGGAGCTACTATACATTTATGTTAGGTTTATCTGGTGTAGGAGGTCCTTCTGTATTTGTGTTGCTTTCATTGGTTGAATAAAAAAACTGCCTTGGCCTTTTGATAGGACAGTACTTAGATAGGTGGGAAGACAGAACTGAATGCTGGGAGGAGGAAGGCAGGTGGAGAGAGACGCCATGGTTCTCCTGTCTGAGATGGACGCTGGTTAGAATCGCTCCTGGTAACCCACGACCTTGTGGTGTCACACAGATTATTAGAAATGGATTAGATCAAGATGTGAGAGTTACCCAAGAAGAGGCTAGATATAATGGGCCAGGCAGTAATTTAAATTAATACAATTTTTGTGTGGTTATTTTGTGGGTTATGCTAGCCAGGCGGTGGGATGCAGCCTGTTGCTCCTCCTACAACACCTATCAACCTATTATGATTGTAAATGTGCTTACTCTTTCTGGGAGTAACAATGAGAGAACAGAACATGCAGCTTTGTAATACACTGGATCCCTTCCTTCCGCCTTACGTGACTTCCACTGTTCATCTCTCTCTTTCGTGATTAAATTCAGCCACTCTCATTTTCAGATGACTCTTACCATATTGAAATATATCATTATAGTTTTCCTCTGCAAAACTCTCTCCTGATGTTGATTCCTCTTTAGATGCTACCCCAGCTTGCATATGGTTATACTTCTGTCTTCCTTTTTCCCCTAATTATTGGCTGAACTCTTTCTAGGCAGGCTTTTGTCTTTGCCATTTCTACAAAACAATCTTATTAGATTACTGGTGACCTCTGTATTGTCAAATCCAAGAGCTGCTTTTTACTTTCTTCAATCTCTGAAGCATGTGGTGGAGTTGACAACTCTCTTCTTGAAAGGCTTTTCTCACTTGAACTCGGGCATGACCCACTCTCCGTGCTTGCTGACAGTTCCTCCTCAGTCTCCTTGTTGGTACCTTCCCAGCCACCTCACTCATTTCTTAGGTTTGCCTTCTTTCTCAACCTGTTTGTACTTACTTGCAATTCTCAAACTTTGGTCTTAGAATTCTTCTTATTGTTAGTGCTTAGTAAAGATCTTGAGGTACACCTGCTGATCTCTATTTTCACTGTATTAAAATAAAAACTGAAAAATTTAGATTATTAACTCACTTAAAATAGCAAACTCATTGCATACTAATAGGGATGTTCCTATAAAGCATACATTTTCTTCTGAAAATTTTTGTTTTGGCAATGTTATACATTGTGTATAACAATGTGTATGTATTGTGACCATTTATTCATTCCTTATTACTCTCTCTTACCCCTCTCCTCCTACTGCAGTTCTTGCAGCAGGACACCATGCTGCTTGCATGTCTTCTCTGTGTTTGCGATGGCCATAACATGTGTAGAAGGCAGCTTTTCACAGTGTCCCTTCCTCTGGCTCCTACAGTCAGTATTCTGCTCCCTCTCCTGCCAGGTTCACCGGGCTTTGGAGGTGGTGACAGAGATGTCCTATTTACAGTGCATACTCCAAAGGTACTTATTCCCAGAACTTAAGCAAGTTCTGACTTTCTGCATTAATTGTCACTCACTACGAAAAGGACCTTCTCCCACCCAGGTTGAGAGCAGCACTAATCTGTGGATATGAACATAAATAATTAGAAGGAAGCTTAAAAATGGGTCGATTTTGCAAAGCACCAGTAGTACAAATCCTAGTAGGGCCTGTGATCTCCAGTCATTGAGTTTTGAACAGGTTTATTTTGCCAGGATGCCCATGGAAGGGCTTTAAATCCAACCAGAAAGTGGTTGGTTACCCTCTGAACGTTCATGCCTATTCTGCATCAGTGGAGACCTCATCTGTCAGGTTAGTATTGTAGGTATGTTCTCTCTCAGGGGTCTGAATAAAACTTTCCAGCTGTGGGCATAGCCACGAGGGAGGAAGCTTTTAGCTCAGTCTCAGTTCTTTTTTGATTTCTCTGTGTACAGTACACAAAGTGTGTGGTGTCTTCAGTGTTGTTGAAGGGTTTTAACATAGTTAAGTTGGGAAACCAAAAAAAAAAA
>JAQHUG010000015.1:6568461-6580369 GCA_028555095.1 Dicrostonyx torquatus
CGGTCGTCTTTGTGGAGAGCAACCTGGCCCTACCCTTCAAAGTGCCTCACATGGCCTTCATGGTGGACAGCAACCCAGCCCAACCCTTCAGAGTGTCTCACAGGGTCTTCATGGTGAAGAACAACCCGGCCCTACCCTTCAGAGCACCTCACAGGGTCTTCATGGTGGAGAGCACCCCGGCCTTACCCTTCAGAGTGCCTCACATGGCCTTCATGATGAACAGCAACCCAGCCCAACCCTTCAGAGTGCCTCACAGGGTCTTCATGGTGGAGAGCAACCTGGCCCTACTCTTCAGAGTGCCTCACAGGGTCTTCATGGTGGATAGCAACCCGGCCTTACCCTTCAGAGTGCCTCACATGGCCTTCATGGTGGACAGCAACCCAGCCCAACCCTTCAGAGTGCCTCACAGGGTCTTCATGGTGGAGAGCACCCGGCCCTACCCTTCAGAGTGCCTACCTCTCATCACTTCTCAGCCTGGACCTTATACTGCCCTTGCTGGACTGTTCAGCAGCCATCGACAGTGTTTCTCAGACTGAGTCCCTGAGTTCCACATGAGGTTTCTCAGACTGTCCCTGAGTTCCACATGAGGTTTTCATACCTTTCTCTGAACTGGCACCCTGGCCTCTGCATTCTGTCTCAAGCTTTGTCTGCAAGTCCTGCTGTGCTCAGGGGAATGTGGTTTCAGGTATTTTGGCATCTTCTAGTTCTGTGTTATTTTTTCAGTCATATGAGCATTTTTTTTTAAAATTTTGCCATATATACAGGGTATTTATGTTATGGACTTAAACTAGGGATCACACCGTGAATAAGATAAAAGCCCTTGTCTTTCAAAGAACTTAACATAAATGGAATAGCAATTTCTTTTTTTCTGTGACTGTAAATATCTAATTGTAATTTTAGAATTGAAGATTAAATTTTCCCTATTTTTTAATTCTCTGGAAACTTCATATATGTCCATTGTGATTATTCTTCAGTCACTTACTCTCCATGCTTTGACAAGTTATGAGTTTTGGTATTAATCACTACCAACTGTAAGAAGCTTCTCTGAATAAGGCTCAAGTGTGATTAGCAACTAATAACGGGGTCCTAAGTCCTGATGATGTCTTCTGTGACCTTAGACTGTGACGGGTGTGATGGGGTCTTAAGTCCCAGTTCCCTTCCCCGGAGTACTAATTTCTGAAGTTGTCTTTTACAGCAGCTTCCTATCTTTGGCTCATCTCACCAAAGTTCCTCCTTAGGCTGGGATTTTCTACATGTAAAGCGTTTAGCATATACTACATACAGACCAAGTGCTGAAGTTTCATTTATTAAATATTATTACCGTCACTCATGTTACCTGCTGACTTGATTTTGCCTTCTTCTCAGTGAGAACATTTTTGTCTGCAGTTTCGCTTGTACTTAAGACTGCCCTACAGTCTTCAGATGCATTAAGCTGATCTGGACATTGCAGGCTCACTGGAGAGAAGGCTATTTGTTTCTTATTCCATGTTATTTCAAACCCTTAATAATAGAAATTAAGTATTAACAACGTTAGTAGCAACTCGATGATAGGAGTCACCATAGAGAAATGAGCAAAAGGACAGTATATAGGCAGTGTATGAAGAGGCACTTGGATGGCCTAATGCAGAAAGCAGTGTCCTCAGGCACAGTGGGAAGGAGTAAGAAAGAGGCTTCCTTGTCTTCGATAGCACACGCAGAGTTCCCGTGTGTATTAAATTCATGCTTCCAGCACAGAGTCGGGCAGATCTGACACTGCCCACTCCATGTGCAGTTTCCTCGAAAGTAGTCTTCAGCTGCTGTTGACTAAGTAGCCAGGAAGTGGCCAGCATATGCAGTGAAGTCTGTGTGGGTTTCAGGAGGAGACTCGGAAGTCTCCTCCATGCTTTCAACACTTTACGGCTGCAAGTGACACACAGGACAGAGGAAAAACTGGGTTTATGTTGTAGGGCACCCCCGAATTGTACCTTGTAACTGAGCAAGTAGAACAAACACCACTGCAAGGAAGGCTGAGTTGGGCTTTTAGAGGGCCAGAAAAGGGTTCAGTGGTTAAAAACACTCACTGTTCTTCCAGAGGACCCAGGTTTAGTTCCTAACTTTCAGCTTGTCAGCTGATTTACAACCATTTTTAACTCCAGCTCCAGGGGATCTGACACCTCTGGCTCCCATGGGCATCCATACTCATATGTACAATACACGCAAAGACACACAAACCTATCTTAAAAATAACAAAAGTAAAGTTTTTTTTTTAAAATTAGGTAGAAGCCAATTTTTGAGTCTTGCATTAAAGGCGTGTGGAGTAGGAGGGTTCTTCTCTTTTTTGTGTGCTTTCATTGGTTAATAAAGAAGCTGCCTTGGCCTGTAAGATAGGACACAGCCCTTAGGTGGGTGGAGTAGACAGAACGGAAGGTGGTGAGAGGGAAAGGAAGTGGGAGAGCCGCCATGATCCTCTGTCCGGGATGGACGTACCTTAGAATCGTCCGGTAAGTCACCACCTCGTGGTGACATACAGACTTTCATAATGGGTTAGTTTAGATGTGAGAGCTAGCCAAGAAAAGGCTAGAGATAATGGGCAAGGCAGTATTTAAATGAATATAATTGTCGTGTGGTTATTTTGGGCATAAGCATGCAGCCGTGGCCGGGAGCCAGGCACTGGAAACAAACAGCTGCATTCCACTTCTCAGCCGCATTCCACTTCTTGGCGGCAGGACACAACCTGCACCCCCTTTTACAACAGGTGTGTGTGTGTGTGTGTGTGTGTATCTGTTTATGTGTGTGATAGGTGTGATAGTTATCACTAAATTGCAAAGACAGCGATATTCTTTTGTGAATCCTGATATACTTTGATCAATGACAGAATTAAAGTTTTGGTTGAAATACCATTTGCTGTGAGTTCTCAGCTGGGCACAATTTTGACAGAGTTTGAAGATATGCAATTAAGTAATTAGTGTTTTTAGGGTTTGTTACAATTTGTTAATTTATTTTCAGTAGTTTACTTTTTATTTTTACTCCAGAATATAATAAATCCATGTAGCAAAGTATTTCTTCTAAGTCTGAGATGTTCTCATAGTCATGGCAAGGGAGGGCAATCAGAAAGTGAGTGGCACACGTCTCTGGTGTATTTCAATTAGCTGATACTTAGAGAAATTGTGGATAGCAAATAGCTGAGCTTTACAATTTTACTTCTGGGATTTTATTTCTCTGTATAACTCTCTCAAGAAATTAATTTTCTTTCAGAACAAAATATAATTTAAATTTTCACTTTGAACAAAATTTACAAAGGTATTTACTTCTCTGATACACATTGGTGTATGCAGTGTTAATTTCCTCCATACAGTTTGTATCCATTAGCTGACCTAAATTAATTTTCCTTGTCATCAAATTTATTGATATAGTTTGGACAAAAGAAAACATCTCAGAGCTCAGTTATATTTAATTTAGATTATTTCTTAGTTTTTATTAAATCACAGTTTTCAGTCTTATACAATTGTGTTTCTTGTTGAATGCTTACAGTTATCCATGAATATATAAAAATTTTATGTTGAAAGCACATTTCTCATTGGATTAAGTATGATGAAAGCAGTTACACTAGGAAGTCCCAGATGAGTGATTTGTGGCCATCAATCTCTCAATCACATGGTTTGGAATGAGCAACTTAGGAAAGGAAGGTTGTGTCTAGAAGTGAAAGCTCTACCTCTAAGCAGAGGGTAAAATATTCCTAAATGGATCTGCTTTCTTATTGGCAATTGCTAATGTCCTTTTTGAGTTTATGTGGCTTAGTTACCAAATAAATTCATTAAAGAGATACAACAGAGGAATGGACCATTACAGGTGTTATTTCAGAAACAGTGAGTTTGCAGAAGAAATTGTTTTGCCAAGTCTATGAAACTATGCACCTACAGTGTTTGTGGTCTTATATATACCTTTATTTTATACTATTTGTGTTGTTTACGATAAAAGAATTGATATAAAAATATATGTATCAGAGTACTTCAGAATTACCTGGATTTTTTATTTTATTCTTATCTCTTATGCATAATTTTGGCTCAGTGATAGTTGCTTATTATCTATAAATTTAGAATGCTTAGGAGAATTTACATTGAAAATTTGGACAAAGTAACATATTCCCTAGTTCTGATTGTATATGGTGAAGAATATAGAACATTAATAAAGTGGCATGCTTCTACTCAGCTTTTCTGACTTGAAGTGGAGCCTTGCAATGTTCAGTCACACAATTTGCTTTGGATGTTTGATTACGAGAATACCCTTGCTACATGGAGAGCGTGACACTTTCAATCATGTCTTGGATTTGTAAATATAGAAATGATGTTTTTAACATGGTGTGATTGTCGTTCAGAAGCAGAGCCAATTACACAGGTTTTGTTCTGGGTTTGGAGATGACACGCTAATCAGGGCTAGATAGACAGAAGCCTGGAAGGAGAAATGTGTGAGAGAGGGGAGGTTCTCATTGGGTGAATCACACCTCTGGGAAGGAACAGTAGAACGAAGAAGAATAAAGAGGGGGGAGAAGATGGAAAAGATGAATGAAGGCCCTGTTCATAGATCTACAACCAAAATTTTAGAAGAACTCCCAGACATTATATTATTCATCATCCTGACGTGCTTTGTTTAATATCAGAACTTAAAATATTTGTTTTAACTATAATAAACCGATCGTAGTCAGCTGGGACCACTTTTGGAGAAATCAGGAGATGCTTTTTGTTGTCATAATTGAGAAGTGCTGATGGTAGCTGGTACTTCAAGGCCAGAGATAAACCTAAACATACAGGGATACACAGCACCTTTGCCCACAAAGAACTGTTGAGCCCCTAATGAATGGTGCTTTTATAAAAGACCTTCCTCCCACTGTTGATGCAGAAGCGATTGCAGAAGATGACCTTTTCTGGTCCTGTTTTCCTCCATTTTTTCTTTCCTATGAAAGGCAGCATACCCATAGATTTTGGAGCAGCTGTTCTGTACTGTTGTGATCATGAGACCCTGCTGGGGATGGGTACCAGGATTAAATGTGATCAAAGTTGCCAGGGATACAAAACAAACACAAATGCTAGCTATCATTTCATCAACCCAGGGACCTTGAAAAAGTTAGCCTCCACTTTCAATGGAATAAAATGGACATAATGAGAGCTTGTAGAATCATAGTGGGGATTAAATGTTAAGTAGTTAGCCAATTATCTCTATGATGAGGGACCAATATATAATATTTGGAACTGCTAACTATCATGACTATTTACCTCCAAAAATATATTTATGACCACAGTTCAAAGCAGTTATCAGAGGAGACAGCATGGGCATAAAAAAAATACATCAACTGAAGTCATGTGAGTCCAAATTGTTAGCTTTGAGTAAACTGGACTTCACTTGCCAGTTGACTTGGTTTGTATTTCTTGAGAGTCCTGATGAATAAGAAATATGGAAAGCTTGCCTTATGTTCTTATGTTCAGCATTTGGGAATTGTTTACCTTTATCAACTGATTTGCAGTTTTGAAATGGAATGTCATAAAGGGGACTGTGATATAAAAGTTTGTATGTGGGTTTTCAAAGTGTGACTCCATGCAGCTGAGATGAAGAAGAAAGCAAGACATGGTTCAGAGCTGCCTTCTGATGGAGTAGGGAGTTGGGAGTTCTCCATCTACTTTCACCTTTCATTAGCTAAGAGGAGCCCTATGGTTCTAGTTACCCCTGGGTAAATGCCTGTGGAGTGACTTAACACCCACCCAGGAAGTCAGAGCTCCATGTTGGACATCCCATGCAGGTGCTGTGGGGTGATGGCTCAGTGAAGCTGACCAAAGCTGGGTAAAACTCTCAGAAAAAGTGGATGAAGAGATACAAACTAGCAGGTTTGAAGAGGCTCCTGGAATGTAGCTGACACCATGAATTTGCATAGCATCTCCCTGTGTGGTGAAACCCACAGGGGAAGGTTCTGTGCCAATATTCCAAGGCAAAGTAGTGTATAAACTGTGTTAGTTATTTCTATCACCACCATGACAAAAACACCTAATAGAAGTAACTTAGGGGAGCAGAGGTTTATTTTGGCTTGCAGAGTTTCCGTCATGGTTGTTGGGTCCCTTGTGCTTGAGCAAGGCATCCAGTGGAAGTGTGTTTGAAGGAGAGCAGCATTTTGTTCAGGACTAACCAGGAAGCAGGGAGGGCAGGAAATAGACAGGGATGCTCCTCAGGACTGGCCCCCAGGGACCCTACTTCCCCTTAAGTTTCTGAAACTTTCTGAAATATTGCCGCTAGTCCAGGACCAGTAATTCAAAACGTGAACTTGAGGGGGTCATTTTATCTTCAATCCATGTTACCAAAAATTATCATTTAGATTTAAAAAATAAAAAAGAATCAACAAAACCTACTTGAGACAGCCAAGTATGCATGAAAATACCACAGTAGTTGGGTGATTCATCTCGTGACAGTTTTTTAAAATGACCTGTGCAGATGTTGAATCTCCATATAATTTTCATGCTTTGAGATCTATCATGGATTCTAAGTTATGTGAAAAATTTTAAACTGTATTTTCAATTCAAGTGTGTGATGGTTTGAATGAGAATGATTTTCATAAACTTATATGTTCGAATATTTGGTCCCAGGTAGGCTTGGGAGATGCGTAGCCTTGCTGGAGGAAGTATATCACTGTAGGGGGAGGCTTTGAAATTGCAAAAGCCATTCTCTCTCTTTGTCCTTGAAGTTCAGGTTGTGAGTACTGAGCTTCCTGTTGCTTTGCTACACCATCATGGACTGTAACTCTGGAACCATAAGCCAAATAGACCCTTCCTTCTGTAAGTTGCCTTGGTCAGAGTATTATATCACAGTAATAGAAATGTAACTAATACAAGGTGACTTACTGACCTGAGAAAGGTTTTTAAAATATTTTCATTAATTCTTGAGAATTTCAAACTATGCATTTTGGTCATATTTATCTCCAACTCCTTCCCGGACTCCTCCCAGATTTGCTTACCCTTCCCTCCCTGCCAACCTCTCATCTTCTTTTTGTTTTTAATAACTCACCAATTTCATTTGTGCTGTATCCACTGACCAGAAGTGGTCCATAGCTTCTCATTTAGGGGGCAGGGCTACTTCTCATTCCACACTAGAATGCTAACTGGCTTGATGTTGCCTAGGCAACCACAGCTGATGAGAGAGCTTTTTAACTAAAGTGATGTGATTTTGAATTGTGCTAGTTATTCTTTCTCATTGTACTATATAGTCCTCATTCTGCTCCTGTCTTGTTGGTTTTTTCAAATGAAGTAAATAGATCTTAGAAAAGTAGTCAATATCTCCCACATGCTAAGCATAATAGTCATGTTTAGGTATGGACCATTCTTCCTTCCTCACATCTGGTGTCTTGCAACCAGAGACACTTGCTTCACTTTCCTTCTTAAAGTGGTCTTTCCTGTTGGACAGCACACTGTCCTTCCATCTCCCTGCTTCCTTCATGGGCCATATCTTTTCATTCTTCTTTGCAGGTTAATATTTCCACAATTAGACATTCAATGTTGAAATTTCTCAATGATTAGACCTTACTTACTTTTATATTTTTCTTTATTTTTATTAATTTATCTTAGTCATATGCGAATTCTAGTCTATTGTATATTCTTTTCCTGTTTCTATGATAAAATGTCCCCACAAAGGCAGTGTAATGGAGAAAGGTTCATTTCATCTCACAGCTTCAGATTACAGTACATATGATGGAAAATCATAGTGCCAGAGCTTGAGAGAGCTGGTCACGTTCATCCACAGCCAATAGCAGAGAGAGAATGCATGCTCAGCTAGCTGTCTTCATCTTAAGGAGTCCTGGATTATTTGCTCAGTGCACAGTCCCCCTCCACAATCAAGATGAGTCTTTTCACATCAATTAGCATGATCAGATAATCCTCCACAGGCATGCCTTGAGGCCCCTCTCTCAGGAGGTTCTAGAATGTGTCAAGTTGACAATGAGTACTAACCAGTGCACAGTCACACAACACCGTGCATCATTGATCGACAAGGCTCTGAGATCACTCTGCATTTGATATTTCCACGAAAGTACTTCAATGGCACAGGACGCACAGTGCGCTCTAGAGTAATCATGATATCCTCTTTCCCCTGAGACCCAGTCCTCTTCTTTTGTTGTTGCCCCTGGGAAATGCTTTCTCTCTATCTTTGTTGCCTTAGCAAATATCTGAACATCTTTTTTGATTATGCTCTCACTTTGATACTTCAATTAATGTTATTTGACTAATTGATATGTCAAATATAGTTTATCCACTAATTTTGAAATTTGTCCTTTTTTTCTTTACTCTATGTATCACTGACACCAACACCCTTGTGGACTTTTCTCATGTTTACTCCAGCCCTTAAAAACAATAGAGCATGATCATGGTGTGTCTTTGCTGAGCCTTTCCAGTCCATTGCCCAGAAATCAGACAAAATTTTTTTCCAAATGCTAATCTGATCATGTCACTGTGCATTTTTGTGGTTTATATATGCATGTTGTTTAATACATATTCATCGGAAGAACACCTGGATATGCTTTTGCCTCTATCTGACATTTAATGAACAGCAGCTAAGCACACAATTTTGTGATGTTACAAATGGTCTCACAAACAGCACTAATTAATTAAGCCAATAATGCTTGTAATTTTAAAAAATCAACCTGTAGCCAGAAAGGGCATAAGCCCCAGGGAAGAACCTACTACTATTATGATGATAATTGAACATAATACTAAACCAACTTCTAGTGACTTAATTGTTATTTTCATAGATTCATCATTTAACCTTCTTCAGAGAAAATTCTATTTGATATAGATGGTGGTTAATACTGAGATGCCTAATTGCTCAGGGTGCAGAGACTAAGAGCCTGCGGACTGCTCAGTCCTAAGATAGGTTGTGACATCTATCACAGCCCTCCTCTCAAGGCTCAGGGATCATTATGGAACAGTGTAAGAAAGTAAGAGAAAGGCGGTGGCTGACTACAAGGAAGCCATGTCTTTTGGACATCAATGGGCAGTGCACCTATGAATTCCCAGCAGTTCTGGGAACATGTACAAGAGCTGTGCCAGCCCAGGCCCAAATCTAAGCCTGGAGAGGGATGGTGGACACCAACTATGACTTCTGGGAGGGGAAGAGTAAGTTCTCCTTAAATGTAGCCCCTCATATATCAACCACGCTCTAGTAGAAGGCCACACATCCAAGTTATCTGGGCAGCACAAATAGGACTTGATACTTGGTAACTGTTTTATAAGGTTCCAAAGTTTGGTGGATACGGAAGGGGACTGAGTTTGGGGAATCTGTGAATGTTGTCAAAACATATTATATAAAATTATATATAATTTTTTAAAATAATCTACACGTGGTAAGATATGCTTAAGTATAGCTTGAAGAGGCTGAACAAATGCATACACATATGTAGCCACAACCCTAATAATCAATGTAAAGAATATTTTCAACAGGTAAAGTCACACTTGTTCTTTATTGGCCTATTTTTATCACTTCATTTTACATGCTGTTTTGACTTCTAGCGGCATACAGACACATAGTGCTATAATGGTTTGAACTTAAACTATTCCCCATAGTCTCACATTTGAAATTCTGGCTCCCCAGTTTGTCATGCTTTTTCAGTGCTATGGTTGTTTTAAGGAGGTGGGACATGTGGATGATACTAGCAGTGGGCCTTTTAATAGATATGCAATATATCCTGATTATAGCTTCCCCTCCCTCTACTCCTCCCATTTCCTCCACATCTCTCCTTCCCTCCATATCCACTCTCTTTCTGTCTCACTAGAAAAGAACAGGCTTAGGGGATGACAATCAAATACAACAAAATGAGGCATCAGAAGATGAAGGCAAAACTATTATATCAAGGCTGAGCATGGCAACCCAACAGGGGGAAGAATCCCGAAAGCAGGCACAAGAGCGAGAGACACACTTGTTCTCACAGTCAGGAGAGAGCACAGGGAGAAACGGCTGGAATGGGGGGAGACGTTTGGGATGTGGTGTGGAAACATAGTGCATTGGAAGTGTCCTGGAATCTATGAAGGTAATCTGAATGAGGACTTTAGTAATGTGGAATATGAAGTCTCAATTAGTCATCTCTTGTAGCCAGCTGAGGCTACCAGGATGGGACAAGTGGTGGGCCCTTTAAAACTATTCCTTCCATTGGTTCCAGCATGAATTCCCTGCACCCCAGCAAAAAGTGAATAAGCCTCTGCCATTGTGACTAAGTCTCTTTGCCATACCTTCGCCACTATGATGGACTAAAATTCCCCTAAAACCGTGAGCAAAAAAATCCTTTCCTCATTAAATTGTTTCTGCCAGACATTTGATGCAGCAAATTGGTACCAGGTATCAGGTTGTTGAGGTAATAAACCCAACCATTGGGTTCTTGCTTAGACTTTTGAAACTGGTTTATGGGAGGGATTTGGGAGAGTCTGGAGATATAGACTAGAGAAACCTGAAATGCTTAAGCAGGGATCTTAATGCGTTATTCTAGTGGGTAATCAGAAGACCAGAAGGCCAACAGAAACTTCACTAACAAGGCTTGACTAACAAGATTTGAGGGGGAATAAGGACTGTGCTAGGGGTTGAATAGGGAACCATTCATCTTATATTCTGGACAAGAATATGGGTAAACTGTATCTAGAAAATTGGAGTGAGGTTTAATTCAAAACACAGGGACTGGCTTGTTTGGTAGGAGGAAAATTAAGACAGCATAGCATTCAGGCTGTAGAATGGTTGCTGCAGTCTTTTAGATAGATTTATAGTAAGAATTGGGATGAAAAAGCAAAGCAGAAAGAGTTGGAAACATGCAATTTGCTGAAGAAAGGAAAAAGAGCAGAATTAAAGTGTGAACAAAGCAGTTATAATTAAAGAAAAGGCACATATATTTCTCTAAAAGTATAAAAAATGTGCCTTGAGGGCAAGACTTCTCCCATTAAAGGCTCTATGGTATAAAGTATAACCCATACCCCCCAGGAATAGTTTTCCTAGTACCAGAAAGCACCATGCAAGCTTCCAAAGGAAGGAAGCAACTGACAGTCTTCTCCAACTATGAAGCCTACGAAAAACAACAACATCCAGCATGAGACAATGAGCCCAAGGGTGCAGTAGTGGCATGCATACCTTGGCAGTAATCAGCAGCTCTCTATTTGGACTTACAATCCACTCACAGCCCCATATTAGAAACCTACCTAGAGCATAAAGTCATGGATCTTGAAAGAAAACCTAGAACTGCTACTATAGTAACCTGCAAAATCCCTAACTAGATTCTAAATATTTGCCCTTATATCCACACAGATATGCAGTTTGTCCCGCCACCAAAGAAACATCTCTTTGCAACAGACAGAAGCCATTACAGAAAAATCACAACCAATCAAAATGGAGAGTATGGAACCTAGTCCCAGCTGATACATCTGCAACGCAACTCTTTTACCTCTGGCTTAGGGATCATTGCAGAAGAGGGAATGGAAAGATTGTAAGAGGTAGAGGCACTGGGAGTTTCCTGTGAGATTAAGTCTCACATAAATGTCAGAAACTACACCCATGAAGTCTCATCAACACGACTACCTTACCATGGTCGGAACAAAGGACAACACCGACAGACACACTCATGTGGAAGAGGGAAAGCACCCAAGGCCTCAACCTAGACAAAGGACTGCAGGAGACTAAGGAATGCTCAGAACAGGAGAAATAGTAACCCTGAATACATGTTCATGCAAGTAGCATTATATAACTTCCTATGGATCAAGGAGGTCATATTTATGTATTTAGGAACACATACACACATATGCATGTGTAACAAAAATGAAAGAAAAAAGGCAATACATTTGAAAGAGAGCATGGGGTGGACTCTGAATGGGATAGTTTAGAGGGAGGAAAGGTAAGGACAGAATGATATAATCTAATTCTTTATATG
>JAQHUG010000015.1:6584468-6601118 GCA_028555095.1 Dicrostonyx torquatus
AATATAGGCAGAACTGTCTTTGAAATTTCCTGCTTTGTGGAAACGTCTGCTGGATACTATGGGCCAGTAGGCTAAAGATGGATGCCCCAACATTACAGAAGAACTTTAAGTGACTGTTCAGGCAGCAAAAAGTCTGTCATTTCTAGAGTGTTGGAAGTTGCTTACAAGACACTTTGTGTTTATTTAGGTAGTATTATAGCCTTCTGGAATCTTTGGTGGAATTGAAGAATAGATAGCTATAGTTCTAGTTTGCCTTAGTTATGGTAAAAGATAAAATAGATATAAATGTTGTAACTATAATTCTTTCTTGATACCTGTTTCGTTATATGTAATTTTACTATGTTAAAGTCAAAACCTTCCTTTTTATTTAACAGAAAAGGGGAGGTGATGTGGGATTTCCCCTCTGTATGCTGTGAATACCATTGGTTAATAAAGAAACTGGCTTGGCCTGATAGGGTAGAACAGAACTAGGCAGGGTAAACTAAACTGAATGCTTGGAGAAAGAAGGGCACGTAGTCAGAGAGAAGCCATGTAGCCTCGCCGCAGACAGATGCTGGATGGAACTTAGCCAGGTAAGCCACATATGAATAGAAACGGGTTAAATTAATATGTAAGAGTTAGCCACTGAGAAGCTAGAACTAATAGGCCAAGCAGTGATTTAATTAATACAGTTTCTGTATAGTTATTTTGGGAGTCTGGGTGGCTGGGAAATGAACAAGCAGCCTCCACTACACAAACAGAGCTTGGCATTAGGCTCATGAAGATAGCTTTTCAGCACTCAGTGTAAACTAGTGTCGGGTCATGAAAGAGTATACCAAAGTTCTAGCAAAAGGTCTACAAGGCCAGCCATTGTGTTTCAATTCCCTGTAAGGGGTCCCCAATTGGCTGAGGCATAAAACTTTGAGGATGAAGCCTAAGTTGCTGTGGAAAAACTCTATGTTGAGATGCCACGAATACAAAATGTCTGTGGAGGAAACCGCAGGCACTGAGCAGAGCAGGCCTAAGAGAGAAGCCACATTTGCTGCAAATGGAAGGTCTCAAAGGGCGAGACTTTGCCCAAGCATGTTGTCAATTAATATGATCTCACTCATTTGATGGATGTGGTTAACCTTGGTTGTCACTTCTTTTGGATCAGGAATCAGCTGAGACACATCTCTGGATGTGTCTGCGAAGTTATTTCCTGGAAGTATTCATCAAGGGAAGACTGACTCTAGCGTGGGCAGCAGCATGAAAGGAAGTCCGAGGTACTCCTTGCTGGTAAACCGTTTGGTGCTGCCAACCATTGCTGACATAACCATATGGACTCATATTGTCTCAATATGGACTGAAGACCAATGACTCTCCAAAAATTCTCCAGGCCTTTGCCATATTGGTACTGCTGAGGCATCTAGCCTTGTGCACTGAGCAGCTAGAAGGTTCTCAGGCTCTCCAGCATGTAGATGGCCATTGTTGGACTACACAGTCTGTATATTATGTAGGCCAATCTAGTAAATTGCCTTTGTACTATATACTTACCCTATGGATTCTGTTTCTCTAAAGAACCCCAAATAATACAGTGGACATGGCACTTTGGGTTTTAATATTTACTTGGCTTGGCAGATTTGGTATTGCTTTGGCTCAATCCCTTCCCGTTAGTCCTCCTCTTTCTTTATTTTGGAATAGAAATATTTAAATCTTTGCTATTATACATTAGAAGGAATTTTATTTTACTTTATTTTGTAGGGGCTCATAGCTAGGATCTTTCTTTGTATCTCAATAAAGACTTTGAACTTTCAAATAACATTGGGATAGTAAAGCATGTGGGGACTTCTAAAGTTATACCAAAAATTGCATTTAGTATTATGTTTCTATGGAACTAAGAGCAGAATATTTTAGTTTGAATCTGAAATGCTCCCCACAGGCTCCTATTTTGCATACTTGGTTTCCAGTTTGTTGTACCATGTTAAGTCTGAGGTACCTATGGGAGGGGGACCTAAGTGGTGAAAGTGGGTCACAGTGGTGGGTCACAGAAAGTTGATCTTGTCCCTTTCTGTGTTTCTTGGTCTGTGAAGGTGTGAAAATATGTGAATAAAGCCCCGCTGCACCATCCTACCACCACCACGCCATCATGGCTTCCCTGCTCTGATGAACTAAAAGTCCCCTTAAAAGTAGATCTTTTCCCTCTTTTCTGCCTGGTATTTTGCCATAGCAACAAGGAACACAAGTCTAACTTTGTTTTCTAATTTCTTCCTCGCCATCTTGACTTTGAGAAAATCATATCCACTGTTGAGGGTATCATCAGTTCATTGAAAACATTTGAGTAGCCCTGGTGATTAATCTTAAGTATTGACTTGATGTAATTGAGAAATACCTAGATTGGTGAAGCACAGCTCTGGCCTGTGCTTTCAGAAAATTTTACTTTATTTTGTAGGGGCTCATAGCTAGGATCTTTCTTTGTAGCTCAATAAAGACTTTGAACTTTCAAATAACATTGGGATAGTAAAGCATAGGGGGACTTTTAAAGTTGTGATTTCCAGAAGTGAGTACTGGGGGCTCTGACCTAAAGAACTGATTAGTCCCTTTACAGGTTTATGGTTACTGGGCGTTAGTGAAATATAGTTGGAAGAAGTAGGTTTCTGGGGATTTGCCCTTTGGGCCATGTCTTGCTGTGGCTTCCATGTGCTGCATGGGACCATGAATAAACCCTCTGATATCATACATCTAGTAATTCTTTGGATACATGTTTTTATTTTTATTTTTTTACTGGACAATTATTTAGTGATTGGAGAGCTGCCTAGCATTTAGTGAGTATATGTTTAGTGTCATTATACGTTCATAAGCTGTTTTTAAACTGGCTGTACCACTTGATACACTACATAAGGATTCTAAAGACTTCCTTTTATAAGTATCTGGTCCTGTTGGTCCTTCTAATTTTACTAGTAGATAATACATGTCTTTCATTATGAAAGAATTCACTTTGGCTTAAACTAGCTGCATTTATTTGTTTTTACATAGTCACTTTCTTTAATTTTTACTTTATATTTTAATTATAATATGATTGTATGTCTTAAAACTCCCACTCTTTTTGCAACTTTCCATTTAAACTAGGTTTTCTCACTCCTCCAATGGGAGAAATTAATCTCTTTATATCAACTGTACACACTGATAAAGTTTATATCAACCAACTTCATTCTTTTAAGTTCCTTGTTTCTCATTTTTTCCTTTGTGTCAGTGAATTCAAGTATTTGTCTTTATTTTATTTTTGAGTGGTAATCCTCCCACTTATGCCTTCTGAGTGTTGAGATTATAATAGAATCATTTTTATTTTTACTATTCATTAAAAATTTCTCCTATCTTTAATTAAAGTATACTTGACAAAGAGAAATATATATTTGTGGCACACATCATGATGTCTGATACATGTACACATTGTGAAATGATTAAAGCGAGCTAATGAACATGACAGTCACCTCACATCATTTCACGGTTTTGTGGCAGGAACAGATCTAATCTCTTACTAGTTTCCAGGTTTACAATATACTATTTGTCACTAACTGTAGCTACTATGCTGTGTGATGGACCTACCTGACTAAATCACCTTATTAACTAAAGCTCTGAGGCCCTTAGTCAACACTGCCCTAGTCTGTTCGGCTGTTTCCAGTCCCATTCCTGGTAAGTACCTTTTATTCCTTGCATACATTTTCCTTTCTAAGATTTTACCTATAAATGCACCAATAAATTTTCTGTGCCTGGCCTCTTTTGCCAAATGCCCTGCCCTCTGGGTTAGTGTTGTAAGTGGTAGAATTTCCTTCTCTGTTAATTATAAACCATCTTCCCCTGTATATACATTTAAATAAAACTTATGTATTTATCCACAGAAGCTGGCCTCTTTGAATTTTGCTTAATTTCCAATGTTGCCATGAATATGGGACTTCAGAAATTTCAACAAGAGTTTCCATTTCTTTTACATATATATGTATATATATATAATATGTGTTATAATATATATCATATATATGTGAAGGGGGTTGCTGGACCACACTACATGCATGTACTGACTATACTTATGGCTTCTGAGAGGGAGAAACCTCGATTGAGAAAATTCTCCCATAAGATCAGACTGTGGGGCAGCCTGTAGAGCAATTTCTTAATTAGTGATTGATGGAGAAGGTCCCAGCCCATTGGGAGTGGTACCAACCCTGGGCTGATGGTCCTGGGTTCTACAACAAAGCCAGCTGAGCAAGTCATGGAAGCAAATCAGTAAGCAGCCCCCCTCCATGGATCTGCATCAGCTCTTGCCTTCAGAATCCTGCCCTACTTGAGTTCCTGTCCTGACTTCCTTTCATGATAAACAGTGCTGTGGGCATGTAAGTCCCTTTTCTCCTCAACTGGCATTTTGGTCATGGCGTTTTGTTGCAGCAATAGAAACTTTAATGAAGACAACTGTAGTTCTATTTTTTTATGGTTCTCTGTAAAATTTCCAGCAATAACTACACTATCTTGAGCTAATTTATTGATAATTGTTTAGTGGCTGCTGTAGGAATTAGAGTACACATCTTTATTGGGCCATAGTAGATTGAGAGTTAGTACTAAATCACTTGATACAAACTCTGAGAGCTTTTAGCATCGTTAGTCAACTTAATATCCTCTATTTTTGCTCAACTGTTTCTGTGTGTTTTGTTTTACATACTCTATAATTCCCACATTATTATGTTATTGTTTGTTCTAAGCAGTATGCTGTCCTTTAAGGAAAAAAAATTAGAAGAAAAAATGCAGGTCTTTACATTTACCTACAGATTTACCATATGTGTGACATATTATGCCTTCATATAGATCCAGGCTCCCATCTGGTGGAATTTTCCTAGAATCTGAAAATTTCTTTATATGCTTGCTTGCTTATTTAGACTCCCTTATTCAATTATTCAATTGTACTGTTGAAATTTGTTTCTTTGGTTTGTTTATCTAAGCAGTAGCTTTCTTTTAATCTAATATTTTAGGCATGGATTTGAGATAAGGTCTTATATAGCCCAGGGGCCCTTGAACTCCTGATCATCCTTCCTCACTCTTCCCAAGGCTGTGATTACAGTTATGTACTGTCATGCCTAGAATTCTGAATTTTGAAGGTTTTTTTATAAATTATGCTAACTTTATGGCTGTTTTTTTTAAAGAGGAGTCTTCCATCACAAGAGTGAACAGATGATTCAGTCAGGTAGACACTTGAGAGTGCCAACATGCAAAATTACAAGTGAGGTAAGAGTAACTTGTTTTTAATATAATATCAGAAGTGTCAGTTTGTCTGTGATAAGCAGCATGAATTTTACTTGCTTTTCCCCCATACTCTTGATGTCCACATCCTCATGTCCTGACCTGTAATGTGCCAGGTTACACGGCAGAGGGGAATAAGGTCTGTAGCTAGAATCAAGGTCAATGAGTACTGACCTTAAAATAGAAAAAGATGCTGGGTTACCTGGGTCATTTCACTGTGGGAAGTAGATGAATCAGGGTCAAAGTGATTGGATATACAGATGTCTTGATTTGTCTAATTGTTAACTTTAGAGATGGACAGGGCTATGACCCAGTAATACCCCAACCTTTGGAATCTAGCAAAGACCAAGAAAGAGGTTGTCCCCTAGAGCTTCCAGGAGGAGCATCTGAACTTTAACCTAGAAAGAACTATTTTAAACTTCTGAATCCCAGAACCTGAATATAACAAAATACAATGTGGTTTAAGCCACTATGGCAAGGAAAAACTAGGAGATTCCTCAGCACATTAAAAGTAGAAGTTTTATATGATGAAGCCATATTATATCCGTGTATATATCTAGAATAAACAAAATTAGCACATGATAGAGACCCTGCCACACTTGTGAATATTGCTATACTATTTGCAGCTATCACATTAGGTGATCAGGCTTGCTGTCCACGAACAGATGAATGAATGATGAAAATGTGGTGTATATACACAATGGAGCTTTATTTGTATGCGTAGAAGAACAAAGTCACATTATTTGTAGGGAAATGGATAAAGCTAGAGATGATTGATTTAGGTAGAATAAGCTAGACTTACAAAAGCAGGTTACTCCGGTTTTATCTCATTTGAGAAATCCACTGTTTAAAGCAAGGAATGAAAGTAAAAACCTGGTTGTTAGGGATGTGGAAGTGGGTTGGAGGAAGAATGAGAAAGTAACAGAAAGGATGGATATGATGAGCACCTTGTGTGTGTGTATAGAAAGACCAAGTCATTTCTTTCATTTTTATTTTTTTCTCTCCTTCGCCCATCTGCCATGATCCCCATGCTCGAATTTACTCAGGAGATCTTGTCTTTTTCACCTTCCTATATAGATCCACATTTGTCTCTCTTAGGGTCTTCTTCGTTGTCTACTTTATCTGGGATTGTGGATTGTAGGCTGGTTTTTCTTTGTTTAACGTCTAAAAGCCACTAATGAGTGAGTGCATATTATATTTGTCTTTCTGGGTCTGGGTTACCCCACTCAGTATGTTTCTTTTTTCTAGTTCCATCCATGTCCATGCAAATTTCAAGATGTCATTATCTTTTACTGCTGTGTAGTACTCCTTTGTGCAAATGTATTACATTTTCTTTATCCATTCTTCAGTTGAGGGACATCTAGTTTGTTTCCAGGTTCAGGCTATTACAAATAATGTTGCTATGAACATAGTTGAGTACACGTCCTTGCGGTATGATTGAACATCCTTTGGATATATACCCAAAAGTGATATTGCTGGGTCTTGAGGTAGATTGCTTCCTAATTTTCTGAGAAATTGTCACTGATTTCCAAAGGGGTTGTACACATTTGCACTCCCCCAACAATGCTGGATTGTTCCCCTTATCTCACATTCTTTCCAGCCTAAGCTGTCTTCACTGTTTTTGATCTTGGGAAAGGCCAAGTTATAATGAAGCCATTTTTATTCTGTGTGTTTAATATGTCCTAATAAAACAACAAGGCAATTACGTTTATATTGAAATATTTGTAGATAGTATCCCTCAACCTTTCTATGTAGTGATATTGATGAATCTCAACAGCATCATGTTGAATACTGACAAGAGCAGATATGGTGATTCCACCAGTTTGACACTCTTAAATGGACAGAACTCACCCGTGATGACAGAAAAATATCAGTTGTTTCTGGGTGCAGTGTGGGGGGTGGACAGCCTCTGTATCCTAACTTGGGCAGCTCATCAGACCTTGTACCTAATATGGTGCAGTTTCTAAGCAGATTTCTCCTTAGGGAAGTTGAGTTTTTAAATTTGTGTCTCAAACAGCTTATAGTGCAGCAAAGATGGCATGCTTTGAGAAATTATACCAGGTGACTCAACACATGGTTCTTTGGTGAAAATGCAATAGAATATAAGCCAAAGATTTTTGCATCAATGAATCTGCTACTGTAAAGATGAATGTGGAAAATTGGTACTCATGAGTTAACGTTTTGAAGTATGAGGAGTGTTTTGCTTCTACCATAGTCTCCTCAACAGAAGCAGTGTATAAGTTCATTCCATCCTCAAGAGGAAGGGGTATACAAGGGGATGGACACCAGTTAGTGGGGATGACAGGACCTGCTTTACAGAACTGCCTGTCACAGTGATCGTATTAAGAAATTAAATTACGAGCAAGAGGAGTAACTCAAGATGCTGTTTTTTCATCTATAAAATTGCTTGTAGATTATATATCTTTCTTTTCCACTAATAAAAACAAGTACAGAGGCCCCCTAGACAATGATGTTAAATACACTAATAACTTCTTAGGATCCTGATTTTTGTTTTAGGTAAAATCTGCTGCTGGCCTTACTGGCTTCAGAATCAGGGCATAATTGAAAATGAGTGGGAATTCTTGATTTTCTTGTCCTTACCTCCTATGTCCTATGACAACAGGAATTTGTCACCATGCTGACACAACATAGCATGGCATGTAGTAGGATGGAAAGAGTTCTAGAAGGGTCACATAATTCAATCATAGAGGACTAGGGTAGTTTGAGTAGTGCAAAAAGTGAACTCTCAGGAGACTGAAAGGATGGTGTATGTTCATGTTCACATGCCTATGTGAGCATATGTGCATGTGTTCACATGCATGTGGAAGGTCAGAGGTTGATGTACAGTTTCTTAGACAGTTTCCCACTTTATTAGTGTGTGTGATTGTGTGTGTGTGGTGCATGTGTGTGATTTACTCACACATGTGTGGAGTGCATACTTGGAGGACAGATGAGGAGGTTGGTGCATTGGTCTGTGACTCTCCATCTTATTTCCTTGGAGCAGAGTCTCTCACCAAACCTGGAGCTCTGCTGGCAATCAGAAGCTCCAGTGCTCCTCCTGCCTCCATCCTCCATTATGGCACCAGGGTTGCAGGTACACAATAGTTTCCGTGTGTTATAAGGAGTTGGACTCAGGGTCCGAGACTTGTGAAACACGTGCTCTTACTTGCTGAATAACTTACCCAGCTATCTACCTTACTTTTTTGAGACAGAATATTTTTCCTGAACCTGGAGCTCACCAATTAAGTTATGCTGATAGGTCCTTGAGCTCCAGGGATCTGCTTCTTTCTGTCACCAGCTCTGGAGTTATGGACAAATGTACCACAACAGCTAGCCGTTATGTAGGTGCTAGGGGTCCAATCTGAGGTCTTCAGTCCTGTATATCAGCTACTTTACCAGCTGATCCATTTCCATATGTTTTCCAGGCCTTTTTGATACAGAGTTTAAACCAAGGCCTAGGAGCATCCTATGTATTGGGTTCTATGGGAATCCCCTTAGGAAGGAGGCACACTGAGCACTACTGTAAGTGCTTCTGTGGACCTTACATGAGCACCAATAATTACAATGCCAGTGCCCATATTTGGGGGGCTTTTCAGGGATAGTAAGACCCTGTAGTATCTGGGCAAGCTTAAAATAGAGAGGAAACCTTCAGACATGTGGTACCCCATCTCAGGCTGTCACAGCAGGGAAAACACAGTGGAACGCATGGCACAAGAGTGTTTGCCAGAGGTTCTTCACATCCTTGTCAATCAGAAAGAAGAGAGCATGACAGGAAGGAGCTGGTGATATTACATCCCCAAGGACATGCCCCTTGTGACATCCTTGCTCTAGCTAGTCCCTTCTTCCTAAAGGTTCCAAAGTCTCCTGAAATACCATTAGCAACTGGAGACCGAGTTTTCAAACATAAGAACCTATGGGAAGGCATTTTAAATTTAAACCATAGCAGGAAGGAAGAAGAGCTAACAATACCAGATATACTAAAAACAACACCAAAAACCACACACACATAGAATAAGGGTCAGGAATTGGGTAGAGAGGGAAAGTTTACAGTCAAGTGTAAAACTTTTTCCAGTCAAGGTCTAGGATCTGAGTGATGAGGGTCTAAAGAAGAGATGTAGGATCAGTTTTTAAAACAAAAAGGCCTGAGTAGGGTTCATTTCACACCAGGAAGAGAGTTTTGATTGGCAGGTTGTGGATTAGTTAAGGCTGTGGCAGACAAGACATGGTCTGCTGTACCACATTGGGACACTAGGCTCCAATGACTCCTGCTGCAAATATGTGCTATCTGGATTGGGTCTTTGAAGCTAGTTAGGTGTACATCATTGTCGGCTGGCTACTGGGCAAAGCCAGGCCGTGTGAGGGTAAGGGCAGTGTGTGCGTCTTCATTGGCTCTCTTGAATCATTTATTATCTCAACCAAAAGACAAACAAACAAACAAACAAAAAACCAGAAGCTTTAAAAGGGCAATGTGAAAGCATGTCAGCTGAGGTTCATAACTTATGGCAGTGCTAAGTTGGCAGCGTGAAGGTGAGGACAGTTTATATATTAGAGTAGGAGTTAATCTAGTTTCTTAGAGAACGTTGGCGTAGTTACTTATCACTGAGGGCTGGGGTGTGTTCTGAGAAATACATTGTTAGACGATCCCGTCATTGTGGTCATCAGAGGGCTTGCACAATCTGCATGATACAGCTTTCCGTAGGCTGTAGTCTGATGACATAGGGTCAGTGTAGGCTCTGGGATGTAGAGTCTCCTGTTCCTGGACTCCAAACCGCATAGCCTACTGCAGAACTGAACACTTAGGCAATTCTAACTCGGTGATAAATATGTGTGTATCTGAACATAGGAAGGTGTAATTAAAATGTGACACAAAAGATTAAAATGGGGACACCTGCACAGGGCATTTTCAGGGATGGAAGTAGGTAGATCAGGGAACAACATGTCTCTGAGCACTGGGTAGCTTCTCAGTAATAGATTAATTTTAAGTTATGATAACTTTTGTTTATTCCTAAGAGCACTTAGTTACAGTTAATTTTATAAGTAGGCATATAAAATGATACAAAGTATGATAGAGCAGCTGTCAGTTGGTATCTCTCTTATTCTTGCCCACAAACAGCAGTGCGTTCTCTTTTATATGACTGATACTGGAGGCGGTGGGTTTGTTTACCCTAGTGTCACTCTAGGCACATGAGTGACGTGGGGATGCTGGAGTGGCTTGATGAAGACAGAAACAGGAGCCTAAGGAGCAAGCTTTTGTTAGATGATGACCTAGCATTTTGTTAGATGTTGCACCTGTGTCACACAGAGCTTAGAGGAGGGACCATGAAGGTCCTAGCTGAATGGATTGATGTCATCACCTTAGGAGTTCATCTGTTATCTCATGAACAAGTACCTGGTGTAAACAGGTGGTCAGCGCTGCCCCCTTTCTTCTATCTTCTGTAGTGAGATATGATGACACAAAGAGACCTCTTAACCTCATACGTCCCAGCTTGGAGAGATATACAAATAACTTTCTTCATTATAGATGATCACATTGAAGTATTTTGTTATAGCAATGCCTTGAACTAGGGCAACTAACAAACTAGAAAATCCTAGTAAGGCAGGGTTTTAGTTCATCAAAAGTGACTAAACTATGTGGCATCATATGACTGCAACCAACCTGTGAGATTTTTTTTTTTTGAAAAATAATTATTGAGTACCAGCTATTGCCAGGGCTAGGTAATAAGCAGTGAGTAAAACAGAAAAGAAGCCCGTACAATTGTCGTAGTGTCCCTTACACCTTGGTGTCCTCCTAGAGAAATTCCTGTTAATGTGATAGTCTCGGTCTCTTCAGCCTCTCAGTAGAAAACTGAAAAGCTGTGTATGTTTTCAGCTTTCGTTGAACCAAGATGGCTGAGTGACTGTGTTTCGTCTCTGCAGTGATGTGGCTCTCCCGGCTCTGGTTCTGAGGTACACTGCCAGACTGGATCACTCTGATTGCTCATCTTCAAGGCAGAGTTTGGGCTATTGCGTCTTACAGAGTTCTGGCTCCGTCACTGTTATGAGTATCCTGGGCATTGTCAGGTACTCTGTGCGGAGCCAATCTCCTGACACAGTCAAATTCCATCTTCTCTTAAAAACTCTCCAGACAAGGGAGTGGAGAAAAATGTATAGCTCAATAAAAACAGTAAAAACAAATTGTCCAGAAACTAGAATTAAGATCATTTTGGATCTTGTTGCCAGCACATATCTCATGTCTGATTGCTCTGGACAATTTATAAAGTCACCAATAAATCTATCACCTGCACATAGAGACCTTGATAGTAGTGACACATGTGACAAGTTGGCCGTGAGGATCCTGCCTTTTGGTGCAACGAGTACAAATGTCAGAGGTGAGGTTGGGGACTTTTGTGACCTGTTGGAATAGGCGATGGAGTGCCAATTTCTACTGCACATCACTAGAATCTGGAACTCTTACAAGCTTTACACCACAGGGACTCAGAGTCTATATGCCTATCAAGCCCTGAATTAAGAAAGCTTCCCCCATAAATTTGGTGTAGCACTAGCCGACTACTGAGTCTGCTCTGCTGACATGGGAGAAGGAGCCTTTCTGTGATCCAGATGAAGCACCGCCTCCTCCTCCAGTATCCAAGTTCATGCTCAGAATCATGGGACTTGACCAGTGGCCTCTCCACTGCTGTAATCCTTGCTAAATGCGAAGACTCTTGGTTCCACTAGTAGGAAGCAGAAGGAAACTTGGTGTCTTCACTTATCGTGATGGCCAAATATCAATCTCACTTCATTGGTCTGTGGACAGATTTTACATTCTGCCTCCTGCTCTTGCTGTTCCAGCCAGTCCGAGATCCATGCTGCCTGCTCCTCTAACCTTTAACATTGACTATGCATCATTCCTCAAGCTTGACACTCTGCGCTCTTTGCTTCATCACACACATGCAGCACTTCTTATCTCAACCACTCCTCTTTTGTTTAAGCACACAGACCTCCTGTTGAGTTTTGTGTTGAAAAAAGGCATGACTATAATATCACTCTCACTGACCTAGAGGCATGGAAGGTATGCCGACACCACTTACTGAGTTCTGCCCTTCTCCAGATGTCCCTCTCCTATCCTAAAGGACTTCTTAGGGGATGTCTCAGTCTTTTGCAGTCTTTGAAACACATAAAAGAACTGCTGTTTGTTGGTTCAGTGACCCACCATTGCATTTTTCCTGAAGCGATGTGGACAGACATCTATCTATTCACAATGACAAGCCAAAATAACAACCTTTTCCCCTTCTCTCTCCCTCCTCTCTCCCCCCATCCCTCTCTCTCTTTCTGAGACAAGGTTTCTCTGTGTAGCCTTGGCTGCCCTAGAACTCACTCTGTAGACCAGGCTGGCCTCGAACTCAGAGATCCACCTACTTTTCTATTTCTGGGGTGATGGGATTATGAGTAGAAATTGCGTTTTGTGAGTATTTATGTGCCCACTTGTATGATACTTTCCAATTATTTTGTAACATAATAAATTATAATAATATTTACTTATTCATTATTTTTATGGTGTCTGGTGTTAAACCTAGGACTCTCCACATTATCTGTAAATACTCCACCTGTGTGATGACTCGTGAAAATTATGTGCTTGAATTTGTATCTCTGTGTGGGTTTGTGCATGTGGAGGACAGAGATATCAGATGCCCCTGGAGCTGGAGTTACAGTTGACTGTGAGCATACAACATGGGTGCTGGGAACTGATCCCCGGTCCTCAGCAAAAGCATTGCAGGCCCCTCACTGCTGAGCCATTCATCAGATGAGTGTTTTTTTTAAATCCAATGTTGTACACTTACAGTAAATATAATTTGATAGCTGTAAATCATCTCGTTTAAGTATCTGAATTCAGTTTAGTAGTAGTTTTGTCACATTTTGTTCATGTAACATATTAATATGTAATTTTTCTTTGTAAGGGTTATGTATGATTGTTCTGAGTGCCACTCATAGGCGCTTGCCGCTATGTCTGGAAGGAATAGTTTCCAATATTTTATGGGACAGTCAAGAAAGTGGCTGGCAATAATTAGAATAAGTTTAATTTCAAAATAGCTAGTAGAATTTTGAATGTTCTTCTATAATAAACATATTAATTCTGATTATTACAAATTAATTACGTGTATTGAGATGCTACTGTATGCACCAAAATGTACATAAATTAAGTGATTTTCTCCTTGAAAGAAGAAATCCCAGTGTCACTAAAAGTTTATTATTTTAAACAAGATTAAATCCGTTATTGTAGTGATGCTGCCAAGAAAGTGAAATCTTACCTCTTAATTTGCAGAATATATTAATATTTATTTAATAAACACACAATCCTTTGTTTATCATGTATTTATAGAAAGGAGAGAAGAACAGACTCCACAATTAGTTTTCTTGTATCTAGGACAAGCTTGTTACAACGCACAGGACACATTTTGACGGAACTATTTCAGCATGGACTATTTTGAAAACTTGGAGAAGCCTCTCCAAAGTCAGCACTGCCCAGTTTAAAAATACCAAGTTGGAGCATATACCATAACATATTTAAACACTCCAAGTCTATGAACTTGAGACGTGGCTCAGTTAAATTGGTGTTCTTCCATTCTTCATAAATGATGCCTAACAAGACTATACCACTTTCCCTCCCCTCTCAGAAGAGCCCTCGGAGAGAGAAGTTGTGGCTGAAATTTTCCATAGTCACTCTGATACTTATGATGACACTACCATCCTGGGGACACCACTAATCGTTTGACATCAGCGGCTAGTTGTCTTTCCCACTTTGAGTCTTGGTTCTGTATATCTTCCCCACTTCCTTGCTTCCTGTCTGTTTTTCCAAAGTTGAACTAACTACAGACAGTAGAAAGCCATAGACAGCGTCAGAAGTGCAGGTAAGTGTTAACAGTGGATCCACGAACATATGGTTAGAAGAAAACTGGGGAGCTATGCTGCCCATGATAGATTTATTGTGGAGGATTTGAACACAAAGAGATCAGAAGAAGGCTTTCTAGATGATTCAGAGACACAATATGCTATTTAAATATTTGCTGAGTGACTATATAAAAAGTAAAAGAAGAGCACAATAAAGGAAAGTGAGAAATCTACCAAGGGAAGCCACTTGAAGTTGTGGGATGGGTCCTCTGAGAAGGAAGTGTTTCCTGTGTGTGAGCCCTTATGGATGTTTCACTGAAGAGAGGTAGCACTTTCCACACAGATCTTTCCCAGAGACTCAGGTTGGTGCAAAGGATGCCCTTGGAAGTGACAGGCGGGCCGATAGAACAGATGAGGAGATAGAAGCCAACTGATGTTTTAATTACTACTCTTGACTCTTTCTTTTCCTACTTGGTCAACATCTTGACTCCAAGCAAGACTCATGATCTGCTTACATTCAGATTTGAAGGGTAATCTTGTTCAATTTAAAAGGAAACAGGAGAGTGGTTGGCTATCATCGTAATTAGTCTTGCTACTATTGTACTAGTGATGTATGTGTCTTGTAGGTCAGTGCTGTAGAATATAGGGTCCAGCACTGAATAAGATCTCTGGTGTCTTTTCTTTCCTGGCAGCCTGTGTAGTACCACCAAACACCATGAAAATCAGCTGGCAGGAGAGGGTTTTCTGGTCAGTTCAAGACTAATATCTCTGTGTCCTACAACCAAGAATGTGATGCCTTCCTTCAGCAATGGCCTCTCATCATCTGCCTCTCATCATGGGCAACTAGGGGCAAAGGCAATAACATATTTTTTTGTGACCTTTAGGGGGCTGTTTTGATGAATAATTCAGATGGAAGTAACCTATGCCCGGTGCTGAGATGTTAATGTAATGACCCAAGTCTTCTGGGTCAGCATTGTTCTCTAATGCAGAGTAGTATTGTTTGTTTGCCTTTAGAAACGTACTTTCCAGATGCTTACAAGCTAGTGGGGTTTCATCTAACTTCTTCATACATCCCTAGTTTTATCAACCCAGCCCTCGCAGCTCCTTTCACTCAGTCTCCATCCCCATCCCTATTTAAACCTCTAGCTCCCTATATTCTTGCCCTGTTCTTTCATATGACATATTTAATAATATTCACTCATTATATTTTCATTTGGAAGACAAGTGTGAGATCATAGTTCCCTAGTAACGTCTTTATGCACATTTCATTTGGTTGAGCCTTACCCTGGCCCCTTCTTTTCCCATCCCCTTTACTCTCCTACCTGCTTGAACCTTTTCACCCTCTACATTCACTATTACCCCTTCCACTTTCAATATTCCCTCTCCTACTCTGATTTTGCCTAAACTCTACCATCTTTCTTCCTTAAAGACATACCCTGTCACCAATGGCTTGTGTCTAGTTTCCAAGCTTTCACATGTAATCCATATTAAACACACAAAATATCTGAAGCTGAAACCCTTGCATGAGAGAGAAGTGGCATTTTTCTTTTTAGGCCTGTGTGGACCTCATTTAGTCTAAGTCTTCCCAGTTACATCCATTCACCTGCAGGTTTCATTTTTCTTTACAGATGAGTAACATCTCATTGTGTGTGTATACCACATTTTAATTATCTATTGTCAGCCTATTGGATATATTCCTAGACATTGTGAATAGAGTGTCAGTGAACATGGATGTGAAAGTATCTCTGAGATAAGCGATTAATCCCTTTACGTATGTACCCAATGGCAGGATAGCTGGTCATATAGTACATGTACTTATGTTTTTGTTTTTGTTTTTTTTTTTGAGAAACTTCCAGACTGATTTCCAGAGCAACTGCACTAGTTTGTACTCCCATCAAAAGGGTTCTTCTTTCTTTATATCCATTCTAGCATGTTCTGTCATTCCTGAAGATGGCTCTTATGAATGGAGTGAGATGGAATACTAATGTAGCTTTAACCTGAATTTCTTTGGTGGCTAATGATGTTGAACACTTTAAATAGGGTTTGTTTTCCATTTGTATTTCTTCTTTGGAGACATTCAGTTCCATCCTGATTTATAAACTCGGTTGTCTCTTGTCTTAATGTTTAGTGTTTTGAGGTCTTTGAATATTCCAGACACTAATCCTCTTCCAGGTGAAAAGCTGACTAAGATTTCCTCCTGTTCTCTTGGCCAACTCCTCACTTGATTGCCTTGTTCCTTTGCTGTACAGAAGGCTTTTAATTTCATGAAATTACATTTGTCAATATTTGCCCTCATTTCCCGAGCTAGTGGAGTCCAATTTAGAAAGTCTTTACATCTTGACTATAAATTGAAATATACTTCCTACCATTTTCTCTAACATTTCTAGGGTGCTGGATTTTATGTTGAGAATCTTGGCCCATTTGGAGTTCTGTTTTGTGCAAGACTGAGGAAGGATTTGGTTTGTTTTTCTACATGTTTAAATTCAGGTGTTCCACCACCATTCATTGAAGATGCTATTTTTCCTCAATGTATCTTTTTTC